>MCFA01000188.1:0-83576 GCA_002105025.1 Clohesyomyces aquaticus
ACAACGCTCGTACGTGCAAAAAGGATAAAGAAGAAGCATTAGAATTAGATACAAGCACGTTATACGTAGGTTCTCTATTTAGTTATAAATAAAATTAGAGTTTTATACGTGGTGTTCATGATGCCAAGAGATTTTAGCCGTTTTAATGGTTTAGCCGTTTTGATAGTGGAATACGTTAATATAAATAGTATAACTATAAGTACTATAACCTAAACTAAATTAGACGCGTCTTAAGGCTTAGACGTAGTTAAATAAATAATTAATGTAATATTATTAAAAAGGCTATTACTAGCAAAAGCAAGTTTTTCTATATAATGTAACAGCGTAGGCATAACAATAGGTCTAAATATAGTAGGAATCTACTTAGAGGCATATAGGAGTGCATAGGGACTTAGAACCTAGGAATTCCATTAACACCTATAGGCCTTGTATAAAAGGATATAGAAAAACTACTAAGCTAGCTATGGGGAGGAAGGGGACTATATACATGAGGGAAATAGGGGTACAGCTAGGGGCAGGGGTCGGACCCGATACGGTACGCGTTCGGGCCTGATGCGGGACACGTTCGGACCCAAAGGGAAATTGGCAGACCCCTGATCAGAGGTTGGCAGGACTTGGCCTGGGACGAGGTCGTTACCTCGTTACACTTGGTAGTGGAACACGTTATATTAATTTAGTTTCCTTAATCTGTTTATCTGTTACGCTAAGTGGCTGTAGATTAACAGATTACCTTCGCCCTAATCTGTTGATCTGTCGTTGCTAAGCAACACAGATCAACGGATCAGTCACGTGATGTTGGATCACGTGTCAATGTTGTGATAGGTCTCCTAGCCAAGGTCATCCTCGTCGTATGGCTAGTCCATGTGTTCGATGGGGTCGGGCGCAGGGTATTGCGACGTTGTTCCGAACCATATCCGTAACATCATAGGCACCTTGCACATTGACTAATCATCCTTGTGATCCTAACAGGATTGTTATTGGCTTACCACCCCCCTACGCCACTACCATATCGTCCAAAGCATAACACCCACACGCCTACCCGATAACCATCCCCTTAGCCAAGGCTTAGGCAAGTTACCGCCCTGCGTTACACTTGACTTGTTTATTGCCATCTCTGGTGGATAGATGGAAACTTGGTAGCAAAACATCTGAAATTCCTCTCAACTGCCCTACCTGGCAAAGTTGCAAAGCGTTATTTGGTGGACAAACTGGCGTTCTATTCACTTCTTGCAGATAATCTGCAGGACCTTGTTACTATATTATTCATCCGCACTCCCAACACCGATCCCATATCTCCTCCTTCGAACCCTTTCTCCCGTTTCCACCCACCACCCAAGACTAAACAACCAACCATCAAACACGCCCTCTTTCGTCCACCGCCCTTCACCCATCCACTCTGCTCCCACTGGGACAGTCTTTCTCTCCACAACCTCGCTCCCAGCAAGCAACACCACCATTCCAGCTACCGAGAACGGCTTATATGGAAGTATAGCCCGCAGATGCCCAGCCAAAAAGCGAGCGCTGGCAACAAAGAGCAGGATGACAGCGAGAAGAATCTGCAGCGTAAGTTTCGACGCATCATTCTGCTGCAGGCGGTCGCGACGCACCGGCGTCGTTGCAACGAAGCTACTTTCCTCATCTCGATGCTCTGTATTCAGAGTCGCTGGGGCAGCGGCCCGCCGCATGCCACTATTCAGCGCCTGTGCCATGTAGACGGCGTACTTGTGCCTGATGACGGCGAGCGCCTTCTCCGAGTCTGCGATGCCGGCGGGCGAAATGCCTCCAGGCCCCCAGACAACGGCCTGGAAGAACGGGTCCAGCAGCGCCATGTCCTGGCCCGGGAAGCCGAGGGCTCCGGTCGTGAAGTTGGTCTGCAGCCGGTACGAATGCCGGCCCACGACTTGCGGCTGCGTGGCCGACGCCTCGAGCTCGGGACCGCGCGTCTGGTCGATGTACAGCTCGCGGCCCAGGAACCGCGTCGTCGCGACCACTCTTTCGACTTGCTGGCGACATGACAAGATGGTCGTGGTCTCGGCCGATGTCTTTCCGGCCGTCGCGTTTGCGGCGTATGAGCCGAATATGAAGGCCAGGCTCGGACAGCCTTCTGGATTGTCCGTCTGCTTGTATGGATCGTATTCGAAGGGTTTTTTTGTGTTGGAGGGATCGATGAAGACGTCCTTTATACTCCCCATCGCAGTCATGCCAACACTGTTGGTTTGGAAGCAAAAACTCGCTGCCGTGAATATAGCGGTTTCGCTTGTGCTCTTCCGGATGTTGCTCAGGCATTGCTCTGGGAGCGTGACGTCGGCATAAATCCGCACGCCGCGGCGACCATAGCAGTTATCGTCCAGTTCACTAATTATTACGGTCATGTTCGGACGTGGTACAATGGTGCAGTGGAGGGTTGCTCGATATGCGGGAACCGCGGCTGTTACCGGCTGCTGTGAGCTATTGCTGGAATCCACCACAGCGGCATCGCCGTCTGTGAGTTGGAGCATGGGGAAAACGAGATCTCGATATGTGAATGGTGGATCAGACATGTTGAAATGCTGGAGCAGGTTGAAGACCAAGTTGGCGGTTGTCAAATTGGATTGATTCGCCCAGCTAAGATCGAACGAATCGAGACGTCTCAGCGTGACATTTGAGTCTCGTGGTACGCTGGCGGTGAAGTACAGCGTTGACACGATGATGGCCAGAACCGAGGCAAGCAAGGACGCTGCAGCCGAGAGGATGACAGTTGGCTGGTGCGCCCTGAGGGCTTCGAAGATCGCTGGCAGAGAACCCGCTCCGAGGTGGTGAGCGAGAATGCTTTGACGAGCAGAGGCGTTCGATTTGTACAGGGTTTTGAATGGGACGAAGATGCGTAGATTGGAGGAGATGGACTTCACCGCAATATGGACGAGAACCATGACCCCTGCAGGAATTATATTGACGAAAATCTGAGCAGTGCGAGGTGAATCGATGGACAGAATGCCCTTGTGCCGGATTGAGAGTCTCTGGAGAACCTCGAGCACGACAATAATAACGATTAGCGCTACGGTAACCAGAGAGACGAAGATTACACGAGTGGATAATGGCTGCCACCACTTTGCCCTGGTTTCAGATGCCAATTTGGGCCCGAGAAGATCCCTCGAGTCTTGTGAAGGTTCGATGCGAAAAGTAGGGATGGGTGTTTCACCCGCTCCAGTAACGATGGTGGAGAATCGTGTATCCGCGAAGTATGCTTCCAGAGGCTTGTATCCCGTGTGAATCTTTGCCGCCGTCATGGAATTCAGCTCTGGGCTGGATGCCAGGACGGTCGCGATGGCGGCTATTGACGTTGGGTCGCAAGGCACCACGTCCAGAGGCCGGAACCATATCACAGCTAGTGCAAATGCCATCAACAAGACAAGACCCGCCCCTGTCAGCCACACTGGAACAAGCACGGGATGCAGACGGGTCTCGACATATTCCACCCTTGCAGCGGCAGGAGAACCGTGCGTGGTTGAAAGCAATGATTGTCGAACGATTTGCGAGATAACGCCCTCAAGTACCGCTGTTGCAGCCTTGGTGAGCTTACTGGGATCAGTAAACGCACTCAAGCTGGATCCGTTGTTCACAGCCCGCATGAGGGGGAATAGTCCAGCTTTGTCATCGAAGGGCTGCGAATCTGGTGCGCCATCTTCGGAAATGATATTCCCGGAGAAGAAGAACGCCGCCCAAACGGCGTCGGTGATGTTGATCTGGCTGACACCAGATATCACGCTCTCTGTACCATTGGGTGACGCGACAATGCTTTGAATCACGCCAGAGTTTGCCAGGGAGCCCTTGAACGTCAGGGCCGCTGGTCGAAGGGCATAACGCGGCCGACAGACTACTCCTGTAGTAGCTCTTTGCTCCGAGTCTGAGGCATTGTTGCCGGTGGTAGTCTTTGAAAATTGCTGATCAATGACCGCGAATATGATTCTCGAATGATCATTAGGCTCCCCAATACACACCTCGGGGATTCTGTAAGAGCTCCGCAGCGCATCCCATAGACCTAGGACTTGTCGCTCCCCGCATGATTGTTTGCAGGTCTTATCCTCCCAACTGTAATAAAAGGAGCATCTGGAGTCTTTGAAACTGACATTCAGCCACCCCGTTTTAGTTTCAAGGAGGGAGACTTCAGCCACTTCGCAGTTGACATTGGGAAAGAAAGCAACTGTATCGGCTCTGACCGTCGCGTTAATTGTAGGTAGACTACCAGCAGGTTCTATCGTTTCGTAAGCGATGTTTGCGAAAGTACCATTTGGATGTGGAAGGCCCTGTGTCACAATACCGGTGTACGCTGCGATGGCCAATGGGCCATCCGAAATAGCACCAAGCGAGACGTTCGCAAATCGCCCGGTGTGAAGCATGGCAAGGTTATGGTGGGATAAAGGGGTTGGCCGGACTGCGATGAGGGTGGTAGATAGGATTGTCTATGCCAGGGGTCAGTCGAGTAGAAGGGCTAGAAGGCTTCCCGAGGCCAGTGGTTACGTACTAGAAGTTGGAGCAACACTCCGCCCAGAGTTGTTGCCATTACCACCCAATGCTCATTTCTCCATGCATCCCTCGCCGCAACAGCGGGATTGCTCGAGACATAATCGAGCAACAGGGTCTTATCAGCCGAAGCACCTCCTACTTTCATCGCCTGCCATGGAACCAGGACTTTGCACCAAAAGTCCACTTGTATCCATAAGCTCGACAAAACGACAAAAACTGCAGAGATATTACACTCTGGCCACTCAGAGTCGACTCAGACTTCGGGCGAACATACCTGCTGTGAGGCCGTATTTCCAGCTAAACTTCGAGACTTGCGTGAAGCCGTGAAGAAGGTTGGAGAAGTAGCACAGGAGGCCTAGAGCAACAACCAGGGCTGCAAATAGAGCTATCATGGATACCAGGACTCTTTTCTGGAACCATACCGGATTCCACATCTTGGGAACATGTTCATCATCGACTCTGGCCATTCGCGGTTCCGGGGTTCCCGGCGGACTATGGGAGCCACCCGACCTCGGGTCGGTGATCTTCTCCTCTGACTTTGGCCTACGAGTCAGAAGTTGATTGTATCGTGATTCCGGTCCTGGATCTATTGGGTCGGATAGTGAAGGCGTCAAGTAACGAGGATCATTGTCATGATTGCTGTCTGTCAAGCTCATCGTGAGACAAAGACACACGGTGGAACGCTCAGAGCGAAACAGGAGCCCAAAGAAAAAGGGGTACAGTGAGGGTTGGAAAGAGATGGGGGATAATGAATCCTCATGCGTTAAGAGTGGAAGATTGATTCTCTTTCTCGCATCGTATTCAAATATAGAGCTCACCATCAGCAGCGCGGGAATGAGTTGGGCCGACTTTCACGATGGGGGCCGAAATACACACATCAGGCATAGCCACGCGCACGCTAGGCCAAATTAGGAATAGGTACGTACGCGTTTCTAAGGGCTGTGGTCGGATGGGGTCGTACTGCGCCCCAGTAGAGTCAGAATCACGTGCGCTTCCTAATTAGGAAAACCTTACAACGCACCTCTAAAACTATATCGCAAAATAGCCTGCAAGCTACTCTAGAGCTATTCTATATTTTTTATAAAATTCCCTGCGTTGTAGTGGGCGTATACTACGTGTTCTCCTTCTAAGATCTTGAGCGATTTTGCCCGGAATCTGCTTGGCCCAATCACGTGATTCTCAAACATCTGAACCCCACTGCGCTACGCGAGTAGGGTGGGGTGAGAATGAGAATGGCACGAATGGGAATGAGAATGAGAATAAGAATAAGAATAAGAATAAGAGGATGTAAGCAGCCAGAGCTACGTCACATGACTGTACATGTCCTATGACTAAGCTCGATCAAGCACTACAAGAGCCTTTGATTTGTACGATACACACACAAGACAGAACACCACAATACACTTGAGAACACTCAATTCACCCACTATATCTACTCTCTATCTCTAGTGACACTGTAAGCAGCCAGAGCTCCGTCACATGACTACGGTCCTATGACTAAGCTTGATCAACTACTACAAGAGCCTCTGATTTGTACACTACACACAGACATGAGGACACATACATGA
Organism: Clohesyomyces aquaticus; assembly: GCA_002105025.1. NCBI lineage: Eukaryota > Fungi > Ascomycota > Dothideomycetes > Pleosporales > Lindgomycetaceae > Clohesyomyces > Clohesyomyces aquaticus. The sequence goes on from MCFA01000188.1 coordinate 6,072, forward strand.
GCTACACACAATACACACGAGAACCCTCAATTCACCCATCATATCTTCACTCTATCTCTAGTGACACCTGGCCCCCACCTGCTTACAGACACCTAGTCCCCACCTGCTTACAGAGGAAAAGAAAGAGAGGGAGGGAGGATATGCCGTACCGTACCGTACCGTAGCCATTCGTCCATTACGCGGTTGGTATATCTATATCCATTTCTATATCTATATATCTGTCAGACCAGTGCCCGTTCGCTCGCGGTATGTATGTATGTATGTATGTATGTATGCATGTACGTGATAGAATATAGTGTAAGAGGGCAAGAAAAGAAACCACGCACCCACTCACCCACTCACCCCATCTTTGCCCCTCCAACTTCGTTTGTTTATATCAATTTTTACCTATGGAGGAACGTGGACGGGCGGCACGCGCCGAGATTCCGTTCAACAGATAGTTTTCCTCTTCGGGAAAAGGGAAGCATGTACGTACGTATACGCGCACACAGCGGCAAGGAACGACAAAACATAGAGGAAATTTCGAAAATATCGAATCACATATCTACAAGAACTAGACTAAAATACCAGACAAATAAGGCTTATAAAAGCCAAAGCCAAAGCCAAAGCCACTTTGCCGCCTCGTTGAAGAGGCTAGATGATAGAGATAAACATCAACTCCAAGATGCAAACAGACAGACAAATGTCTCCTACCGATCCTATGCAAACTAGCGGTATGGCTTTTTGGTTCCTCCTCCGCAGTTGAGTTGCCCACTGCACCCAATCGCGAACATGCCCGACCACGAAAAATGCAGGTAGATATCGATATGCCGGATAAGTTCCTCTCCTTCCCCTTACCCGTCCATCCCCGTCTAGTTTTGTGGCTTCTCAATCTCCCTCCTCTTCTCTTCTTCCATCTTTCACCTTTCTTCCTTCTAATCTTCTCCATCTCCCCACTCTTCCCCGTTCCACCAACATCCATACACAGACACTCCCATCATTTCGCTCCATTTACACTCGCCTCCAATCTCTGCACTAACGGACTTCCATTCGCCTCATTCTCATTTTCCTTCTCTTTCTCGCCTCTATGTCCATGTCCCCTCGCCACAGCCGTCGGCGAGCTCTCCGGACTCGGGATATCCATTGTATTTGATCGTTTCGGGCGGAAGGGAATCGGGGTCGAGGGTCTTGACGAGAGGAACTATACGTCACACACAACCCGTATCAGCAAATATTATTTTTCAGGGGCTGGGGAAAGGTATAGTTTTAGTTCTCTTACCGAACTCGCAGCACTCAGCAGCGCGATCAAACTGGCTTGGACGACGTCCTCGTGGATCCCGACGCCCCAGACCTTGTGATTGCTGCCCGCGGCCGTGCACTCGATGTACGTTGCGGCTTTGACGTCCTTGCCGCCTCTGACTGCGTGTTCCTTGTAGTCCGCGACATTTAGATCAATGCCTAGCGTCTGGAGCGCGTTCGCTAGACTCAAAATTGCGCCGTTGCCCACCCGGCGAATTTTGTGCTCGAGGCCGTTGATCTTAATGACGCCGCTGAACAGCCGTTTGAGGTTGCGGTTACTAGCTGTTTTACCTGCTTTAGACAGCGGGAGCAGGGAGCTGGAGCGGTCTGTTGTGATGTTGTAGTTAATAAGGGAGAAGCGCAGGTTACGTTTAAGGTAGTATGCGTCCTTAAATAGTTTGTTAGTTTCGCGCTGCACGATCTTAGAGAAGGCGACTTGGAGGCCACGCGGGAGGTCGAGCTTGAGCTGGCGCTAGATAATCCATGCCACGCCGCCCTTGCCTAATTACGAGTTCACGCGGATGATAGCTTCGTATGTTTAGCTGATGTCTTCTAGGTTAAGCGGGAGGTATGGGACTTGCTATGGCGATTCTGACGTCGCGCCAGAGGCTTTGCACGCCTGGAAGCCCTTCTTAATGGCGTCTTAGTGAGAGCCGCTGAAGGCGCAGACAACGAGCTGGCCGCTGTAGGGCGCGCGCAGATGGATGGGGATCTTGTTAGAGGACTCAACAACGTTAATAATGGAGGTGATGTTAGAGAAGTCAATGCCCGGGTGGATGCCCTGCGTGTACAGGTTCAGGGCCAGGGTGACGAGGTCGACATTGCCTGTTCGCTCGCCGTTGCTGAAGAGGGTGCCCTCGACGCGGTCCGCGCCCGCCATCTAGGCTATCTTGGCAGCGGCGACGGCGCATACCTGGTCGTTGTGGGGGTGCAGCAAGATGGAGGCTACACGTCAGCCGGCGAACGCTAAAGGTGGCCTGGCTACACGCTAATGCACGCTAACATCTTGGCAGCACTTTGCTGGTCTAATGAAATCTCTGCTAGATAGATAAGTTTCTTTCTTACTATACTACTCCTTCCTCACTAGATATAGACAACCTAGGCCTTACCTTGTTACAACATCCTCTATAGCAGCCTACTTAGCCACAAAATTAATATAAGCAAGATTAGGTAGAAGAGGACAACAAGGAGGGCAGTGAGATTAGCTACAAGGTATAAGCATGTTTAGAATATGTTTAGTTAGTTATAATCTATTAAGTTAGTAATATTTTATTAACAATTTTAGGAGCTTATAATTCTTACGTTGTCTGCTATAGCACCTCTATATATAGCTAGAATTTAACAAGCTTAGGTCTTTTCTAAGTATCTATAAACACTCTCTAGTTAGCAGATATACGTATTATGTTAGTATAGATAAGAGATAGATTACACACAAGTCCTCTGCAATTGGTCCTTCTAGAATCACGTCTTGTCTTAGTTTGAAGACGAGTTCTGGTTGTTGTAACAAATCACTCGTTCGCTCTAAGCGCAACTTGTTGACCATCATCCCTAGGGGTAAACTCTCGCGCAGTACCCTCAGTCTTCGTAAGGTCGCTGCAGCCTCGGAGCATCTCCATTCAACGCTCCCATCCGATCTCTGCTCCCACATGGTAATTATATAGATCTTTGAAGGCGGCGTAATGTTCAAGTATTCAATACCAAGAGAAGAGCAAATAATGCGACGAAAAGCGAGTCAAGCTGTAGAGGAGGTGTAGTGGAGACAACTTAGCCGCAGCCTTGACAAAAGAAAAGTGGCTCACCTGACAGCGCCAGGGCCACAACAAGTTCGATTGGGCGCTAGATACCAAATCGCGTCACCAGCCACGATTATCGACCACAGAATTCATTGCTGGAAGATCGCTTCGCCTGAAGAAGGTCCACGAATATGTTCAGGATTATTTCTAGCTTCAACGCCGAAAAACATCTCTCCGTGACTTCGGATTGTGCTATTAGGGTTTTAATAGATATTTTGGACAGCGCCCCCGGTATCACAACACCTATGGAGATGAAGACCATAATGTTGATGGCCGCAGCTAAACCGAAGGGCGACGACTCGACCGGCTGGTCGGGTCGCTCCGTGTTGTTTATATGAACCCGATTACCCTCTGCGGTGCTATTGATTCGGTCGGTTGAAGTGTGATTCTCAACATCGGTAGAGACGCTCCCTCTTTTACGGTAGCTAATGAAAGCACGCTGACATCGTGGGGAAATTTTTTCAGCGCGCCTCTAACATACCGTAGCGCTTTTTCCATTGCTTCATCTCGCGAGAGCGGCATGCAGGGGCGAACATCTTCCGCGCCTTCCACCAAACAGGTTTTCGTTTCTGGTAGACTATGTATCATCAAATAAAGATTTGTATATTAGGTAGGGCCGTGCACCTAATAATATAAGACTGGAGATTATAGTATTGTGGGGTCATTTCTACGACCGCTAGCCCAGAACTGCTTATTTGGAGAATCCGGGGTATGCTGGGATATTATACAATAAACAGCCAAGCCAATCCAATATCAGTTAGTGTTAAGAGCTGTTTATCCTTCAATCATAAGTGTATAATGTCAGTTTGCGATTCAGAAATAGTCGAAGATCATCAAAGGCGGTTAATATATGTAACAGGCCACCCATATTGGACGGAGTGATCAGTTATTAGATACTTATTAAATGGGTGTGGATGTTAAAAACTCTCTCCCCTCCCAACCTTTCTAAACTGTGCACCAAGCTCCCCATATTTTGAAGAGATTCCTAACGCATGTATTCCAAGCTCTCATCCATCGGTCTGGTAGCCTGGCTGCTAGCTGGCCCAGCCATAGCCCAAACTGAGGAGCACCCCTTGCTATCGACCTGGAAATGTACTACCTCAGGAGGCTGTATCCAACAGAACACCTCTATCGTGCTTGACAAGGACTCCAAATATGCCAAGGGTACCGCAGGCTCGAGAACGGCAGCCGACTACGCTGCCATGGGAGTCTCAACCTCAGGAAGCGCTCTCACCCTGACTCACTACGTCAAATCGGGCAGCCAGCTGAATCCCGCGTCGCCGCGTGTCTACCTCCTGGGCGACGACGGCAAATATGTTATGATGAAGCTGCTCGGCCAGGAACTCTCTGTAGATGTTGACTACTCGGACGTCCCTTGCGGGGAGAACGGGGCTTTCTATCTATCAGAGATGGCGGCCGATGGCAGGGGTAATGCTGCAGCCGGAACGGGCTACTGCGACGCGCAGTGCCAGGGCTACTGCTGCAATGAGATGGACGTGCTCGAGGCCAACTCCAGGGCAAACGCTATGACGGGCCATCCGTGCAATGGCAATAACTGCGACAAAGGCGGCTGCGCGTACAACCCATACCTGAGCGGGCAGCGCAATTTTTGGGGACCTGGCATGACAGTCGACACATCAAAGCGGTTCACGGTTGTTACACAATTCCAGGCCAGTGGCGGTAGGCTGTCGTCCATCACGCGCAAATATATCCAGAACGGGCGACAGATTTCCAGCGGGTCGATTTCCAACTGTGGCTCCGAAGGGTCGACTGGTGGCCTAACCGGCATGGGTGCAGCTCTTGGACGCGGGAGTAGGTGGCTCCCTTGCCTTGTACATTACCAGACCTGCAAAACTTTCCCTTCCCGAACTTCCTGGCGATAATTTACCAGAGCTTAGCGTGCTTTCCAATGATCTCACCTGCTGACTTTAAATCTTATAGTGGTGCTGGCAATCAGCATCTGGAACGACGCTACACAGCAAATGGCCTGGCTCGACTCCGGTAACAATGGGCCCTGCCGCAGTGGAGAGGGCAGTCCGTCCAACATCCAGTCTCAGCACCCTGGCACTCACGTCGTCTATTCTAACATCAAATGGGGCGACATCGGATCCACCACCAAAGGCTAGTACTGGAGATCATCGGGGCGTGCATCTGATGCATCTGCCCGGTCTCGGTGTATAATACGACTAGGAGGCTGTTGCATCATCAGAATACCAAGACAAAATACTCCGCATGTGATATATGATATATGTGATGTTCTGCAAATGTGCTCACCGAGAGATCGAGCCACAGAGAAGAGATCAAGTAAAGTAAATTATGGGTAGTCGTCTCCCGATAACTCAAAGCTCAGTACTCAAGGAACTTTCGAGTCACGTAACAAGAGCAATGCGGTTTGTACACATTCCGAATGACCGTTTGATTGCCTACTAGTAGCGTCGGCGCCTGGCTCCTCTGTGTAAACAGCATCCGCTAGCCGAGCCCCCCGAATCCCGCTCCCCTCTATCCACTTTATAAGGCCCATCGCATCACGCCTCTTTCTCGACTTTTCCGCACGCGTATCGTCGAAGATACCGACATTGCTCTAACAGAACTTTACCACGGCCACTCCCGCCGTCCCGCCTCACAATCTCCTTCCAAAGTTGATACTTGGACACGTGCCGCAATGGTAATTATAATTATTTTCTGTCGGCATCCCACTCTCTACACATAATCTACGAGCAAAACAATACTCTCAACGGTCTAGTGCAAGTTCTTGACAGAGCACCTCATATCCCGTCAACGCAGCGTAGTGTGATATGCATCTAGTAGAGAGATTACTTGTGTTCCTATGCGTGCGCGGAGTGGAAGCACTTGTATGTGGGGTAATTCACCAGAACAAAATATAGTACTAGGTCTACTCTCATGACGCGTTCAATGCACAAACCCTTGAATGTAACAAGAGCCAACAAGATTAGAGAAAGTCGTCCCTGGAATGGGTCGTACAACATATGGATATGATATGATGGCCACACGATCTCCTACCTGTGTTCCTGGTGGGACTAGTCCTACGAATCCTTTCACACTGACGAAAAGTCTAGTTGGGTCCATCGTCTACCGCATACATTCGTAGAACACTGCCGCGCACTGAGCTTCTGGAATCAGCTTCTGAAAGGTATCTAGCTCGTCGGTATTGAGCCGCAGGTCCACAAGAGGGCGCGTAGAAACATCCCCATTCTCATCATCAAGGCAATGCTTCTCAAAAAGGCGACCCAACTTGGCTATAGCTTGCGGTGGAGTCTTGCCGTCTCCAAGTCTGCGGATCATGCTCACACAGTTCTCTCTCATGGCTGTTGTATTCTAAAATGCAACTTCTGCGTCTTGACTAGCCGGGTACTTCTTTTTGGAGCTGCAGTTTCGAAAAACTTCTCGACAGGCTCTGACTAGTTCCTGAGTCAGAGTGAAGGTCTGTGGTTGGGTGGCAGTAAAGACTTGCTGCTGTTGTAGCCGATCTCTCCTTACTCCAATGATTCGGTCCATAACGAAACCACCGACCTGAATACACATTGGAGTATGTCCGCCCTCCCGCTTCGGAGTGTTCCAAGAATATTCTCCACAGATCTTGCTCTGAAATTCAGACGTATTTCTGAGCCATGGTAGCCGATTACGAACACTAGTCTTGCGGACATCAGGAACCCAAATTGGTAGGGCCTCACTAGCACTAAGGATAATGAAACCAGCAGTATCTTCTCGATGCCAATTACCGGCATCGTAGAGAATTTTGACGTTTCCTTGTTTGAGAGACTTCAGTGCATAGTCCAGGTAGACAAAGGACTCCGCTTTGAAATAGTCTGGTTGTATTTCCAAGGGCGTACTTGGGAGCGGAGGTTCAACAGCCCGTAGATGCGATCTCGATCGTCTGGATATTTCTGACTTCGATTATTCTCGACACTGTGGTTGAAACGTGACAATTGCGCCACGCTGGCATCTTGGCTTGATGAGGAGATTAGCCAGTACGGCGCTCTCGTTTCGACCACCGAGCATGCCATAAGAATGGTTTCGGGATTGCATGTGTTCGCAATAGATGCAATTTGAGCATCGCAATGACTGTTGCAAAACGCGGCCAGTCCAAGTCTTGTCTTCCGCAGATAAGTGCCACTCTTTCAGCCAGCGCGACTTCCTGTACTGTACAAAGTCTTGAAAACCAAGTACTGTCGTAGATAAGATTCATTTCATGGTTTAAGAGCATGTCAGATATTCCAGTGCCCTGAGAGAGTACTGGCAGCCGTGATTCCAGCGTTGACCTGTCCAAAAGCGATTCAAAATCTCCCTCGAAAAGCTTTATTTCTCGCTCTGTTTGTGCATCTTCCGACCGTTTGCGTGATAAGCGCCTATCAAACTCCAGAATCTGGGGGTCCCACCGTTTCAGCGAAGGGTTGGAGGTTCTCAATTCATCTACAAGAATCTCAAAGCTTTTCACCGCCTATTCTACCCCGGGTGAGTCATTTCCAAGCCAAATAAGATTTTGCAAGGCTCTTTTGTATACTTCTCCCATCATTGCTGTTACGGTCCAGGTTTCACCATAGTTAGCTCCTTGGCTGGTCCGGGAGTAGATGGTTAGCTTTCTCTCGTTACTTCACAATCAACGCAGTTTCCCTCCATTTCCTCAGAGCCAGCTTGCTCTGACAATTGCAACCTAGGCTCCTTTATCTACATCGTTGTTCTGGTCAATGCAGACAGCGTCTGCCCAAATGACTCGTTCGCGGTCTTTGTGTTGGAAGTTCCTCAGGGCCGAAGCAAGACTCTCGGTGATTTTAACTTGGCTGGCATGGAAGTGCAAAGACTCTGATAACACGGCGACGCCCCATGTGTACGAGATGGCTTCATACGGTGGCGCCTCAGACAGTTTGGCCTCGATGAAGGAAGCGTAGAGCTCTGCGTCGGTTGGAGCTGCTTCAAGTTTGAGAATCCGGATTGAGTCCTTGAACTGGAGTTTGTTGTATTCCAGTCGATTGCTTGTCAATAATTCTTTCGCACCTTCCGTTATGCTTTTGACTGGTAGCTTTTGGATGTTGCTTTATGAGACAAAGGGAAGGAAGATGGAAATTGGTGAAAAGATAGCGCTAGCTTCGCCAAAAGAGGCAGAAGCAGCACACGTGGACAGAGTACTTCGAACGAATCTCAGCAGCCTGAGCCAAAAGTCTTAAGCGATTTTGATGCCTTGCCTACCTCATCAGCCCATCATATTCGCTTAGCTTTGCCTAGTATTGGGTTTATCTTCGGCTTATTTGGTGGTAGGCCTCGAACATTGTTCAAGCCGTAGAACCAGGCCCGAGCGCTAACGGCATCTGTCGCTATGCAGCTACAATAGCAACTGCTACGCTTGGCTCTCGGAATCTTCGTAATCATAGCCAAACATGATTCCGTAGCTGCGAGGGCTGAAGATACCTGGGTGCAGCACTGCGGATCGTTTTCCACTCAGGGCACTCATTGAGTGGAAAAACCCTACTCATTGAGTAGAAAACCCTACTCATTGAGTAGAAAACCCTACTTAGGCTTATTTTCTAAGTAAAATTGTCTAATTTTTTACTGAATCAGTGAATCTACTTAGAGATTTTCGAATCTGGTGCCGAGGTGGGCCCCCCCCCCACTCCTTCACCGGGCGGGCTTGGCTCACCCACACAGACTATATGACCCTCCCTGCCTCCCTCCTTCCATCTCTCCTCTACTCCTCCTCCATCTCCATCTTCATCGCCATCTCCATCTCCATCGCCATCTCCATCTCCATCTCCATCTCCATCGCCATCTCCATCTCCATCGCCATCTCCATCGTCGCCATCCTCATCAGTCAAGTATTTATATTAGATTCACGTTAGATTGCAGACTAATCACGATGTAGAGAGATCAATTCACCAATGCAACAAGCTAGCAGGGCAGGTAGGGCAGGCAGGGCAGGTCGTGAGAGCAGATTTGGTGTTGAGGAGCCGTGGGGGTAGGAGCCGAGGGGAGCCGAGCCCCTGCGTGGTACACTATGTACTAGATCGAGCTATAGATAGAGCTAGTACACCATATTAGCGCAACGAATTATTAAGCTATTTTTAATTATTTTTAATTAACTATATAAAAATAAGTGGAAAAATAAGTGGAAAAATAAGTGGAAAAATGAGTAGAAAAATAAGTGTAAAATGAGTGGAAATCGATCCGCAGTGAGCTAGTTATGCTGCCTGGCGAACTTCAACGCCTTCAACTGGCCGTCCTAAGATTTGTCTTCCACACACTGCAGCACAGTCGGGATGGGTGGCGCTTTTGCGATATGATCCGAGGAGACTAGGGCATGTGGTAGATAAAGAGTTGATGCCACAATTTTCAAGACCTGTTCAAACTTACCACTGCCGTGCCACCATTCAGTCGAGAGGTGACAATCTACAGCCTACCGATACAATGGTTTCAAATCCACAGTATCCACTTACCCCAGAAGAGGCGCAACTATTCCAACTCCTCCGAAAATACCAGTCCATTCTCCACCTTCCACTCTTTCTGTAAGCAGTCGTGCTCACTCATCTCCTGCATAGCCATCTCGGCTCATCACACATCACACACACACACAATACACTCATCTACAATCCATCAGAACCAACCCCCCCTGCTTACACTTTCCCTTCATGGGCGACGACGACGCCGCCGCCGCCCGTGAATCCGAAAAGATGCGTGCGGTGCTCCAGGCAGCCATCGTACCAAGACCACAGCTGCCAGCCACAGACAAGGTCGTGTTGCACGCCATGTCCGCCTTCACGGGCGTGACCTTCTCCATGGGGGGAATGGTGGATGGATTGGCAAAGGGAGGAATCGCGATTAGCACTGCGATGGATGTGATTAGTGAATCTAGACTCGTGCTCGTCCTATACAGTCGATGGAGCTCGCAGCCTGACGAGGGCTGCGCGCCGATCGTGGTGGATACAATGGAAGTGCCGCAGGCTAAGAAACCGCAAGCGAAGGCCATGGTGTACATTAAGGCGAGCAGGAAAGCGAAGGTTGCTGTTGGTGGAGTGGTCAAGGTGAAGAAGTAAGCCGAAAGAGAAGAGAGCGTATCTGACCACCTCTGAAGCGCGATGAAGGAGTTGTTCGTTGTGGATGGGGTTAAGAAGGCTCCGACAAGGCATGAGTTGGAGAAAGCGCTGGAGATGGATCGGGCCATGAATCCAATGGACCACTCGGAGACGGTTTTAATGCGATGGCGTAAGTGGGGGTTTCCTGAGGTATAGATAGCATGTGAGATATTGCGCCCTGGAATCTCCGCTGGACTACCTTTAACATGACCGCCTTAATCAGCGAACTAGAAGCGACTTTGTGGTCTCTTTGGAGTAGCTAGAAGCCCCATAAATCTACCTGGTTGACATCCTATGACATATATTGACCCGCTACTCATCTCCATATTCTCCAAACTCCCAAATTATACCCTCCCAATAATGCATCTGTAAGCAGCCAGAGCTACGTCACATGACTGTACATGTCTTATGACTACGCTCAATCTACTACTATAAGAGCCTCTGATTTGTACACTACACACACACAGGAGAGCTACACACAATACACACGAGAACACTCAATTCACCCACTATATCTACTCTCTATCTCTAGTGACACCTAGTCCCCACCTGCTTACAGCATCCCCTCACACACACACCACGCCTCTCCCTCTCTCTTTCCTTTAACACTACAGAGCACCTTTGCTCTCCTTCCTTCAATCCAGGGAGGGAAAATAAAGTGGACCGCTCCAAGGCCTCAACTATTCGCCAATCCAGAAGGTCGCATTTCGCAAGTCTTTCCAAATTTATCTTCTCGCATATAGCGAGACATTCCTACTACCACTGTTTCAGTTAACACACGGGTTTGGAGCCTTGAGGGACCGGCGCGTGTTGAATTTGGATGCTGGGACACGTATTCGATATATCTGGCTGTATACATCTCGGGTTTAGCTTTCTGGCAGAGAGACACAATATCGAACCAGAATTCGGAGCATCCAACCCAAGTAAGCTTCTGCAAAGAATGCGGCGTCAATGTAGTCACGAGGCGGAGAGATTCATTTCAGTCGTCCTCCCATCGTTCGTTCCAAATTTCCAGCGTGTGGAGTGACGAAAGCCGGGACCGATGACGTCGATAAAATGACCGACATCGTAGGGATGGTTCAAATCCCGTAGGGAAAGGACCTGCAGGGCTTCCCATTCATAGCGTCGGCCCAGAGCTCGAGGTTGGTCTTGGGTCTGATTCGGGTCGGTCGGACGGCTTCGTGGTTTGATCCGCCAACTCCACGCCGTTATAAATCCTTGGCAAAATCCGGATCCCAGCCTGTGATTTGACTTGCGAAATACCCCTTCATCGTCTTCATCCAATCCCAATAACCACGGCTCTCTCTCGGCCACTTTTGCTTGTTTCCCAATCTCGGACCCCAAAATCATAACCCTCAAGCCTTAATTCTTTCAGTTTCGGAAAGACGTCTCCGCCTCCCTCTTGAATGGAAAATCCCACCCGTCGGGCCAGTTACTACACTCAGTCAAACGCACCTCCAAACCCAATTTCTCGGTCTCGGGACACTTCACCAAAACCTCGTATACCGAAACCATTGTGTCATATATGAGCTCGGGGTCTGGGTGATTAATCCCTAACCAATGACCCTGAGCCACCCGGCCGCTAGGGATAATAGTATTTATCACTTATGGGCACGTATCTCCGGACTCCCATGGTCGAGCACTGGGCGGCGGCACGGCGCTCTAGCGAACGAAGGGTTTGGGAATGCCAAGGGGATGATAGTTGCGACAAAAAGGGAATAGGGTGTTGGAAACGTTATAAGGCGTAAAGGCAAGTCCAAGAAAATATGCCGAGAATGTAAATAAGGGTGTCTATAAGAATGTCCAGGGCAAAGCGAGCTTAGGGCTTCCTGGGAGGTTCATGTAAAAATAGATTATGGTTCCCTGGCATTCCTTACCAGTCGCGCCGGGCTCCAAGTTTGACCAAGGTTCCAAGGTTCCGCTGATTGGTCATGTGATCACGCGCCACACAACCTTGGAACAGCACAGACAGACTGCACCTGGGTAGGTACATAGAGAGTAGGGTTCACGTGGCATGCAAGTACACTGTATTTCAGGTACCTATACCACTTTTCTCTGTTGAATTTTCTCTGGTTTTAAAAAACATAAGCATCCTGAGGTCTACATGCTCGCCTCGACGCCGATGTGGCACAGCAGCCATTTTGGATCCGGATCAGATTGACTTGAAACACCGCGCCTCGAAGGATGATATGCGTCCAACCAAGCAGCGTCCTACATGTCATGGATCCTTCGTCTGCGCGCGTGTTGCTGGTTGCCGAATGGCAATTGCTCCCAAAGTGGCTGTGAACAGCTGCGCATAGTGAAAGCGGATTGCGGCGCGGTACGCATGCAACTGTTGCAGTATTATCATAACGACCCCATGGCGCTTTGTCTTTCCTCCGACCATTTCTTTGAGTTCAAGTCATGTCTACTCTGCTCAATTTTTCCCTTCTCCCCACCTTTCTTTTGCTGTTGATCTCAATCACTGCATTGGTACTCAGCACACACTCGTGGATCCTCTTGGATTGGTACATCCAGAGCTGGGTGTGGATAGATTTCGAGCCTACCGGAAAACCTGAGCAAGCGATCATAGAGTACATCTACATACCAACGGATGTATCCATCTCAGCTGGATGTTTTGGTATAGCCTCGGCGGTGGTCACTATCGTTGGATGGGTACGGCTACGAAGATTGGATATGAATTTGGAATACAACCTTGTATGTCTCTTATACTCATTGTAGGGGCCATTTAAGTAACTGTTGACTAGACTCGTCGTCGCTTCTGGTCTGGCGCTGTGATATTCACTTCTCTAGTCACCTTCTCATGCTCCGCAGCCCCCCTCGCCCTTATGATTGTCAAGCAGACGGACTCTAAGTCGGGAGGTTGTACACAGACTATGGACAGATCGCGACTTCCGATCTTTCAGTGCACAAGAGAGGCTGCGGCTTGCGGTCTGCTGCCAAATTACCCTCAGAAATACAAGATTCAGTCAAGCCACTTTATACCCATGGCATGCAACGAAGTGGTGAGTTGTCTCTCGCTGTGAATCGGGGCCTAGGATATCGGCCACTAACAAATTTACAGAGAGTCGCAAAATGGATGCAAGTTGGGGTAATCATGTGCGCCATGGCGGTGATCGGAATGTTCAGCGCACAGGCTTGTATTAGGAGACGGACAAGACTTCAAGGCGGGGAGAAAGATGCAATTCAATGACGGAAAACCGAACACTTCTACAATAATGGACATCGTCGAATGGAAAACCTCAAAGAGGGTAGCTCGGAATTGAATGCCATCTACACGAGCCGTAATGATTTGTTTCTGCCGCACTATTATCATGTTTTGTAGCGCTTGCAATTGATATCAAAAACATGATTTCTCTGAACTGGATCTGGGCAGAGTACAATTAGTCTCCGAACACTCTTCGTTTTTTTATGCCCAATCGCGAATCACGCCAGCATCAGGTACTTGTATTCCAACCATTGTTCACAACCCATTTTGATAGAGAAGGCCATCGTAGTTCCTTAATATATAGTCCTGGTGAATGGTTGTTTATTTTATCTCTAACATGCTACTTGATCCGCTTCTACATACGTTTACATTAGAATGTGTGAGATATTGGTGAATATTTTATGGCTTTTTAATTATTATTATTGGGCTTCGAAATCGGACTCTGCACCTCCACGCGGTGAAGCCTGGGAACCTGACTCTCATGAGCTCAGAGCCAGCGCAGAGACGTCGCGTTGAGGGCGGCGCGGTGGGTGACAATGCCCTGTGGTAAGACAGAGCAGAATTTTCACCGCGACCGTGCGCAACACAACTCAACGCGCCCACGACAGTTGGAACAGTTACAAACCCCACAACGCAAAGGACTACCTACCTACCTACCTACAGCAACTAAACGATATAATTGAAAAACGACCTTCGCACCCCACTCCCTCGCTACGCGGACGAAATAGCAGCCTAGGCAGACCTCTCACCCCTAGGCTGGACGAACCTCTTACTACCCCTCGCCTCTATAACTGCCCTAAGCTAGATAACCACGATCGTAAGACGTAGATCGTTACTCTTTCCTATAGGAGAGAACCTAGGTTAGGACCCTAGGGTAACAGACACCTAATACAAGGGGCAAAGATCCTGCTTTAGCAGAAGGGGAGGGTCCTTTAGACAGGTCGCCATGTTATAACAGCAGTTTAGGCGTTATGTTATAACAACAGGCGCTAGGAGAACAGTAGACGCAGAGGCTACACTAACGGAGCATAGAGTAGGAGAGGGGAGGACGAAGACAGACACACGTAACATTATAAGGTATAAGGGACGTTAGAGATAGAGGGCATTCAGGACTCAGGTCAGGGAAAGCGTGACAGGGTGGGCGGTCGAGGCTAGAGGACAACAGCAACCTATAGGCGCAGGCGTCTTGCCTGCGCCTGCCTAGGTACGCACATATAGCACATAAACGAAAGGTGTTTTTCCCCTAGTACAGGCAAGCCTTTAGGAGCTGCTTCTACGACTAGCTAACAGGGGGTTTTTTGTTTACCTGGTGTAAATAGTGGCAATAGTCTGCATAAGCTAATAGGGCTTACATCAGACGGTAAACAAGAATCAATAATAATAATAATAATAATTATTATTAACTATTTAATCTATTTACCGTCTAATGCAAGCTATACTAGCTTATGTAGACTATTGCTGCTAGTTCTAGGTACAAAAAAACCCTATAAGCTATTCGTAGAAGCAGCTCCTAAAGGCTTGCCTATACTAGGGGAAAAACACCTTTTATGTTGTTCCTTATGTGCGTCCCTAGCCATGCGCTAGCGTACTGCCTGCGCATGTAGGTTGTAGTTATCCTCTAGCCTTAACTGTCTACTATGTTACTCTTTCCTTACTTTTTGTTATAAATGCCTTCTATGTCTAACGTCCTTTATACCTAGTTGTTATGTATGTCTGTCTTTGTCCTCCTGTTTTCTCTCTATGCTCTGTTAATGTAGGCTCTGCGTCTACTGTTATCTTAGAGCCTGTTGCTACAACATGACGCCTAAACTGCTGTTATAACATAACAGCCTGTTCTATAGGACCCTGTTCTTCTACCTAGAGCAGGATCTTTGTCTCTATTAGGTGTTTGTTACTCTAGAGTCCTAACCTTGGTTCTCTCCTGCAGGAGAGAGTAACAATCTATATCTTACAAGTATAGTTATCTAGCTTAGCGTAGTTATAGAGGCTAGGGGTAGTAAGAGGTTTGTCTAGCCTAGGGATAAGAGATCTGCCTAGGCTGCTATTTTGTCTGCGTGGGGAAGGAAAGGGTGTAAAGGTTGTATTTTAAGCGTTTATTGTTTAGTTGCTATAGGTAGGTTAGTAGATAGTGCTTAGTTTATAGAAGTTTGTAACTGTTTCTAACTGTCGTAGGCGCGTTAAGCTGTGCGCTGTGTTGCGCACAGTTGTGATGAAAACTCTGCTCTATCTCACCACAGGCATCGTCACGCTGCGTCCGCCATCAACGCGACGTATCTGCGCTGGCTCTGAGCTCAAGAGAGTCAGGTTCCCAGGCTTCACCACGTGGAGGTGCAGAGTCCGATTTCGAAGCCCTTCTCAATTATATATCCATTTCAATCTAGACAAGCTTGATGCCTCTTGTCTTCCGGGAGTCCTGGGGCTTGACAAACTAATACTAACAATTGTCAAAAGCACACCAGATTGAAACGCTAATTGCTTTCGGGCCCGAGAAAACCTTCTCACAGCTTTGGGACAGAGCAAGGCAAGCTACAGTAATTAATCTCAGGATGAAGTCTGAAGGGTGTCTCTCTCACGTGATAAGGCTTCGTCAGAGTGGATATGGGCAGTAATTTTAGTCGGCCAATTGCAGTTCTACATCGCATCAGCGCCACATTCATCACAGTTGTCCTGAAAATATGACTCATTTGATCATGAGCTAAAAGGGTGTCGGTTCCGTAGAATTCTCCCAAGGATACTCGGGAAATGGTGATGCACAAAATGGTTTTTGTTGAACGTAAGCCACGATTCGCGAACACCTACTACCTATCTCGTGATTCATGAGAAAGTTCCGTTCTTTAGCGAAGGGCCCGTGGATGGTTCTTGATAACCGTTGGCAGTCAGACTCCAATCCGGCCGTACCTGACAAGGAGTGCAGCGAGGCCAGTAATGCTCAGGTTCTCGTCCGCTTACAGGATTGCGATAATGGAACCACATGCGCTGAATCTCGGGCCACTGGATGAATCTAAGAAGTAGTCAGTAATTTAAAGTTCTTAGACTTCTTCTTTTTTAACTAACCGGCCGGCAGCACCTTGGAATCCAGCCTCACGATCACCAATTTCAACAAGTGATACTTCGGGCGGGTACTTGTTGAACAAGGCACTGGGACCAGGATTTGGGGAAGAAGCATCGCGTGGATTTGCACCTGCCCAGCCTTCTTTCCAGTTCTTGGATTGCCAGTAAAACTCATCAATGGTGATGCTCCATAACCGCCACTTTCCGTTCTCGAGCACCATTTGGTCGTGGTAGATTGCACCGTTGAAGCTGCCGGCTGACGAGTTTGAAGTTGAGGGCTGCAATAACCGGGCTCGTAACGTGGCGGACCGGCCGTCTTCTGATACGAGGATCACTGGTTGTGGTCGCCAATGGAAAGATATGGAAGTTCGCAGCCCAGACGATCTGTTCCTTCCATACGTCGTATAACAAGCCTCGGCGGTGTGGTTAGGTCCTTGGTAGAATCCACAAAATGGAGACGATTTGTGCCCTTTCTGAGCGAAGAGAGCTCCCATCAAACCACAATTAAGATCATCGATAACATACCCATACGCCACAGACACACTTTCAGCCCCATCGTAGGCCGCTGATCGTGACAACCGACGCTGAAGGTCAACCAAGTCCAATTCGTCTTTATTCTCTGCATCTTCGTCGTACTCCTGTGCGGCTCGACCCTCCGTCCCCGAGAATTCGGGAACGACACCGCTGCCCTGAGCGCTGGCCCCACTGCCCCAACCCTTATAATAGTCGGCATTGATCAGTGAAGTGAGTTCGAGATTAAACATTCTCCATTGGCCGTCGTCACCTTTCCGGAACTGGGTGCGAAACACGTTGAATTCCCAGGATGCGGCCCGAATATTTGCATTTCCGATCATGCCGACTTCTACCCCTCTTGCAACAGCCTCACGACCGTTGGGGCTGACATCGACGATCAGGTCGAAGATTGGGTGATCATTGAGTACTCCCTGCGCTAATCCCTCAGGTCCCATACGCTGCTCCATGGCCTGGCGAACGCCTGCTTTTCCTTGATATGTACCGACGCCTGTTACTTTTACAACTGCATTGGAAGCAAACAGATCGACCACGTCATTCCACATACGGCGGTCAACATAGTAGCCATAGCTATGCTGAATATTACGAATCGAATCTTCGTCGTTCATCCTCGAAATGCGCTGAGCTAGTTGCTCGATTGTAGCTCTAGTAGAGGGAGGCTCGCCGATTGCAGGTTTGATAGGTACTCCGGGATCCTCACCAGGCTCATAGAAGTGATATGGGACAATAGGTACCGAACCGCCTACAGTCCGCCACCCACCAATATAAGGACCAGAATAAAGCGGAAAATATTTCAGGAGTGAAATCTTCCACTGCCCACCACTGAAGACGTATTCGTTTTGGTAGATGCCTCCCTGGATCCGTGTTCCTCCGAGTCCATCACCCATGAAGCGCAAACCATTCCAACGAGCTTTCCCACGGCGGCCATCAACAGAGAGCGTCACCAGTCCGTTCTCCACTATCATAGTATCGAGAGATCCAGGTCGAACGCCATCCATGCCGGCTGAGTCAATGCGAAGCCAATTCTCGATTGCGGCGGGTCCTGTGGCCGTTTCGTTTCCCCAGCGTAGGGTTCCATTATCATAGAAAAGGGCCGCCATGTCGGCCCATCGGCCATGTTGGGCTAGTTGAGCGAAGCATCGTTGCACATCCTTGATATCCCGAATCGACTCCACTCGTTCAACAGAGCGAGCGAGCGAATCTAATGTCGGTGTGGCAGAACTTATCTGTATTACTTGCTGGCCGATACCAAGAGCGAGCAGGAAGAAATTCTTCACCAACTTCATCTTGGATATGCCCTTTGATGCTGAATTCGGAAAACTTGGCAAGACTTGGACTATTGGCGACGGAGATTCCACTCGAGCTATTGTACTTGACGACATACCATGGCCGAGGGTGCTATATACTGTCTCGCTGTTGTCCGGTGGAAAGGATCGACACTACCATCGCACCTATGTAACTGCCGATGCCATCGTTATGCCAAGTTCGAGGAGAGCGTCTCATCCGTGCAAATTATGGTTGGGCTTCATATCACCTCTGGTCGCGTACGCCCTGCGATGGTACCGCGTGCCACCTTCTCCCTTAGCGATAAATCCTCTGCGGTCTTTTTCCAACAAGGTCTAACGCCGGCAACGCTTGGCTGATGACGCTGACAAGCATCTCGAGATGAACGCCCAGACATGATACACTCCGCAGGATCAGGATCAACATGGGCATAGTCGACGACGCAGTACCAGAATGCCACTCACAAGCCTTCGACCCAAACCATATCCTACTGACTGCCCCCGACATTGAGTCCCGTGACGTTGGAGCAATAGCTTCAACTTGCACTCACCACTAAAATCTGTGTAACCTAGCGGCACCCTTCTCAGAATCCCATGTATTCAGAAAATCCCATGCGAAGGCTTCGTCTGCCGAACCTTGGAAACCGTAAAATAGCCGTTCAGCCGCGTAAATATGCACCCCACATTAACCCATGCTAATACCCAGCACGGACTTCTCGTTAAAGAAATCAATCTACTTGGAAATATCATTGCGGTCCTTTTCGGCCTCCTGCATTATCTAGGGCTAGGAACTTTGTCACGGCAGATGCTTAGCCGCTCTTCACCCAAAAAGCCCGCAGCAGTTCCTCAAGTGGTAAGCAATCCCTACTATCCTGGCAATGGTTTATGGTCTGGATGCGTTCGAACGAGTGTTGGAGCACTAAAGAAATTCCATGATTAAATATCTTTCGTGACTCAACCTCGGAACTATTATTTCTTTGACTAATTTGGGAGAATCTTCCTGACGCGTGTTCCAGATTGAGCACGAGCGAGTCCTGATAGACAAGCGGCATGATGAGGGGAAGGTAAGCTGTCAAAACGGCAGAACATATCATCACGTGTGGATGCTGAGGCCGTCCATCATAGGATGCTCTGATACTGATATGTACTCCGCGGGAATGAATTTCCTGGACAATTCTTGGATGTTCTCCCTACTCGCAATGTCGGTCCTTGGACGTCCGTTGGGATTGCTCTAAGTATCAATGTGCTCTTCAAGTGCTCGAACTTTACAACCCGGCTGGCTGTCTCTCAATTCATATAGTTGATCTCGTACCGCATCTTCATCGCAGCGTGCATCCTAACAACGGAAAAGTGGCGCCTTTTGAATGTTCTATCATGGCACTCGCAAAGTTCCGGGATTAAGATTGACGGGAGGGGAGTTTAGGACAGATTCTTGGATTGAGGCGACAACGTTTCATCAAATATCATTTCTCGTTACGTGCGGAAAATTAGGGTGGCATTGTACCTACCCTAGCCACGAACTTTCTTTATCTCCAGCAGAAGAAGCTAAGAGCTCACAAACAATTATCCCACCACCTCTTCTTTAATACTTCTGTCTGATTCTCAAGGCTTCCTCTTATCGGATTTCTCCAATACGAACGACACCACGGGTCCGTGAGCACTCGCCTGACACTCTAGCGCGTACTAGCACCACAGGCAGAAGCCCTTACCTGCCACAATTGGCTCTCGCGGGTCCTCTTGATGCCCCAACCGACTGACCCACTCCCTGCAGAATCAAGTAAGCCCCAGTCTGGATCTCATGCATCCGCTAGGTATCCAAGATGGAGCGGCCCGCACCGTCAAGGCTGCACTAAAATCGCCCACTGTTCCACCTTACGCCCGAAAATTTGCTGATACCGGGTGCTCACGAACCGCTGGCCCAAGCGCTACTCCTACGTTGCCCAGCTACAGCGTCAACGATACTGGTGAGCTACACAAACAACATGAAAGGATGAATTCATTCTTCCCTCATTTGCGCTGTGCTGGGTCTTCTCGTACCTGACCTCGAGTCATACAGTTGCATTGAGGACAACAAGAAGAACTCAGCTATCTGTCTCCCGCCCCTGATGCTAACAGCAGTAAGTGCTTTACTCACGGTCTTACCAAGTACCGACCCACTGCATCCGACATGATGGCCTGGCCATGTTATGGCTAAAGCGAGTTTGATTTCGCTGTTGGCCTTTGGTTGCTCACCATGCTTACTTACATGTCGTAGCAACACCTCGATTGATGCATACACCACAAGTCGACATGAAACAGGCATAAAACCACCAACCTTGACACAATGTCACATAAAAATTGGCAACTATTCCTCTCCCAACGCGGGCTTCGCTTCAACTCATTCGGTCTTCATATTCTTCAGTGTAGGTCCCACAGTCCTTGATATCACCCAGACCAGATTCTTGAAGAGTCTGTACCTCTGCTGAGACTGCACAACTACGATTTCTGCTTTACAACAAAGGAGACACGTATTTGGACAACTCGCACTGTGAAGCTCGCAGCAAGATTCTGTCGCCATAGGCGATACGTTAAAGCATAGTGAAAATTCCCCGTCTAGCCAGATTATCGACCAAGCTTCATCGAAATTAGATACATAGCGCATAGATGGTAGCACGGCATCACCTTCACAAACACTGAAAGGAAAAAGGCGCCAAATTAGGTAGCCCGGTGCAACATGCTCTAGCGATTGCAATCTTGATTCCATTTCCGCCATACTCTGAAGTTAGTCCTACTAATTTATGTTTTTGCACTCCTCATGCTTAGTCTCACCCATAGTGGGTTCTTCTCCCAAAGCGCATAAACTTTTTGATCCCGGATCCAATCTTTACATCTCTTCTCATCAAGCTCGAGATCAAAGTTAAAGCAAACTCTTGCGAGTATTAGTCTCACTTCTGCATAAGCCAAGTTCCTGCCTATGCAGTTCCTAGGGCCAAGGCTGAAGGGAGTACGCGCAGCGCGGTCATCAGTGGCGAACTCAGCGGGGGCATTGGTGAGCCAGCGCTCGGGAATGAACGCGTCTGGTTGTGCGAAGTTGGAAGACGAGTGGTTGGACGCCCATTGTTGTACTTGGACGGACGTCTAATGCCTGGTGAGTGAGTGGACCGCAGGTGGAAGGGACATGGGCTTACACCTCCGGGAACCCATTTTCCTGCAATCATAGCGCCTGATGCGGGGACCAGCCTATTACCCTGATTCGGGACCGGCGGGTAGACTCGCATGGCTTCGTCCAACACGGCGAGCATATAGTCCAGCTTACCCACCGAAATCAGATCGATCTCACTGTCGTGGTTGAACGCCTCGCGGACTTCGCCCAGCAGTTTCTCCATCTTGTCCGGATTCATGAGTAAGAGGTATATAGTCCCGGAGAGCAGTGTCGCAGTGGTTTCGGAGCCTCCTAGCACGAGTACTGCTGCGTTGCTCGTCATCTCACCCAGCGTCATACCAGTGCCCTTGTCGAAGTCTGATTTTGCGATTACATTATCCCAAAAATCTCCACGGTCGGTTCCATACTTGAGACGTTCTTTGGTCTTATTAAAGGCACGATCGGTGTTTGCCTGGCGCAATTCAAGAAGGCCCTTGGGCGTAAGCCACGGAAGGAGGAAGCCGAGCCCATAGTTGCGGATCGCGTTTACGTACATAGTCGATTTAACATTTCCGAAGACGGCTAACATCCATGGATCCATTTCCCGCGTTTCCAGACAGTTGAAGGGCTTGCCAAATGCGAGGTCTCCGATCATGTCGAAGGTCGCCCAAGTGAACCATTCAGAAATATCGATGTAGCTGTCTGTCTTTGCGACGTCCTTTAACCCTTGAATCAGCTGCTCGACGTAGCTTTGGATGCGTGGTTGCATCTCTCGCATGCCCTTCTCCGAGAAAGAATGACTGAGTAATCGGCGGTATCTTCCATGAGTGGTGGTATCGGCGGAGAGGATGCTGCGCACGCCATTAGGGGGTACTTGATACTCCCCAAGATCCTTAACAAACTCGCTGCATCCTTCAGCAGTGGGATTGTGGTGGCCATAAATGGGTTTTGAAGCCCTAGAGTCCGTATAGGAGAGCTCATTTGGCGAAACCCGAACAACTGGTCCGTAGGTATTGTGCAGTTTCAGTACGTCTGTGGGAAATCGACCTGCGAGAGTGGAGCGAACCCACGGGAAGCGATAAGCGCGCCACAAAGGTGGACCTGGGTAAGAGCGTAGTGGGTGAAGGGTGATGTTGTACAGGCCATAAAGCACCACCTGAAGGTAATTAGAGCGACAATACTTTGTCGAGCAATGCGCAAACTTGTTCGACATACGGAAATAAGCCAGAATCCAATGACAAGAGCAACGGCATTGAAATAGGTGAGCGCAGTGGCTTCTGGAAGCAGTTCCATCATGATGAATGTAGAGAGGAGGAGGAAGAGATTCCTGAGGGGACAAGCGTAGACTCAAGGTCAGCACTGGCCTTAAGGCTATCCGTGGGTAAAGAGAATCTTGTCGTGCGAGAGTGAGTTTCCCCGAAACCGCAGGGATGTGCTGACAGACTGGAAGGTAACTAAACGCAATCAGTGCAATTCATCCTTCTGGATCATGGCACATGCATGAGTATAGCTCTATGCGAGTGGGTGTTTGGGCCAGTAAGATCTTGGAATCCTTGGCATGGTGTAAGGTCAATACATAAGCTGTGTATGTATAAAATTTTGAGCTTAGCTGAAAGCCACTTTCCTTAGTTTACGCGGTGATGCTGGAGAATCGGAGAACCCTACTTCCTTATTACGGAGTAATTTTTCCAAGTATTTGACTAAGCTTACATTCTCAAGCATCTACAAACGGAAGAACCGAGGTAAGTTCATGTGATTAGTTAGCAATATCCAGAATGCTTGCGTCAGATGGTCAGCGCAATCTGAGATGAAAAAGCATCGGAGTTCAGGACCGTGGCTGCTGGGCTAACCAGAGTCGGAAGATGAGAGGAGGAACTGCTCTTGTCTGATATTTGGTTGAGGCAGAACCTTTCCGAGTTGCATGCGCGAGAACCCCTTCCGACCAATCGGGGTGTGGGAGTGGAGCTTGGCGTTCAACCCATGTGAGCAAGCCAATCACATTCCATCCGCGTCGGACAATAGCGCTTTCGGATCCGGTGATTTTGGAAAGAGCTCGACGAGCATCGGCATTGAACGTTTGATGGATTGTGATACTCCACCTGGAAATTGATTTTATTTCAAAACCGTCGCGATGACGAAAGTAGTCTATATCGTGTAATGCAATTCGCCCTTATTATCCAATTTTCCCCGCTAGAAATGCAAAGAACGCTCCGTTCCACCTCCATAGCCATGTCAACATCGTCTAACAGGACAAACTGAAACGCGGAGATAGCTTGCCCAGGTCTCCAGCACCGTAGATACCGAAGTCAGGGTTGGCGGTACCCCACTGGGATTCTTGGAGGTCGTACCAGAAGAGGTTGACCTTCTTCGCGAGCAAAGAGCACGCGACGTCTTGCCAGTAAATACGAGCGTTGGCAGCGCTAGCAACAGCCTGGTTCTGCTGCGCTCCGGTGACGGGCCATCCAGTCTCCGTAACCCACACAGGCTTTCCCTTCGACACGGCAACTGTCTTCTTGTACGCGTCGTAGAAGGTTGCGTTGGCGTTGCCAATTGAGTTGGCCATGGTGGTTTGGAAGTAGGGGTATGCGTCAACGCCGAGAAAATCGAGATTGGAGATGACATTAGCATTCGAGCCGTTGACGTATGCGGTCCATGTGTCCACATGGCCGACAGGGGCGGCGGAAAGGCCAGTGCCTTTGATGGCTGCGCGCACCTGGCTGATATAGTTGATGAGCTCGCTAGGCTGAGCGCCTGGGCCGGCCTTGTTTGCAATACCGGTGGGAGTGATGCGGTACAAGTCCTCAGACCCAACGGAGATACCGACAACCAAGCTGGTGAAAGCAGTGCCATACTGGCTGATGGCTGACTTCAAGGCAGCAATTTCGTTGTTGATGTTGGCTTGACCAGCTGAGGCCCACAATCCGAGAAGCAGCTTGGTCTTGGTGTTGATAGCGGCCGGGATTGCGGTGATAGGGGTATTGGTCGTGCCATGCTGGATCATAGTATACAGACGGGCGCTGGTCCACCCAGTGGTGCCCGGCAGGGCCTGTGCCTTCTTGAACTCATACTCAAAGTCGACTTGCTGCTTGGCTTGCTGGTTGAGGAAGAAAGCTCCATAATTGAAGCCACGGAGCTGAGCCTCTGCAGCACCAATGGCAGCAGCTGCTGCGAGGAGGGTCGACGAGATACGCATATCGACGGAGTAATAAAGTTGATGCGGAACAACGAGTGACAAGAATTAAGATTATCAATACAATTTACTCAGTTTAAGAAGAGGATGAGCGAAGAAAGTAGCAGCGAACGTGTGCTGAAGGTAAAGAAGGAAAGGAAAACAAAGTGACGTCCTCAGGCATTTTTAAGCAATCGGCATGTCCTGGTCAGGGGCACCTTTGCCACAAGGCACGTGCTGGCAGCCACTCAGGTGCCACGCTCGGACAGCCCAGGGCGCCCGCCTCTATCCTATTCGTTGAGCTATCGGGTTCTGGAAGACAATCCCAGTCTTTCGATAATTCGAATCCGGCCTTGCGTGGCCTTGGAAACAAATCGGACGCTGACATGTCAACCAGTGGGGTGACACGTAATAGCGCTGCGTTCATCGACATGGCAGAGCCGATATATCGACGTGCTGGTCCCGCGAAGACTGCTACCATATCTCCAGACGGAGTCCAGCCACAAAACGCCAACCGCAAGCCAGACGTGCCATGACAGCGGGAGCAACGGCGATGCATAGGAATACGATGACAGCGTCGGAGTTGCTATTTCTGTTGTTTGGCAAACGAAACACTGTTCTCTCCTCGACAGAGATTTCTTCCATTGGCCTAAGGGGTTACAAGGACGGGTTTGGCTTGGTGCAACATGGATGCTCGACCAACAAGCTTCCAAGACGTTGTTGTGAACAACGTGTTATATGGCATGAGGGCAATTAGTCTGCCTGGATTGCTACGTAGGTAGAAGCACAACTCTGGAGATGTGCAGCACCAGCGTCATGTGATTCATCACGTATCATGTGACGTATCATGTGAGCCGGTCGGACATCGATTTCCTTTTCGCCGACCGCTTCCCAAAGGAGCATAGTGCCGCGAGAACATTCTCGAATCGTCTGGAGCTCTCGTGTGTCTTCGTGAGCAAGCTCCGACGTTGACGAATCCGCACGAACCTCCACGAACCTCCACGAACCCGCTCGACATTTCCAGCACCGTCGACAGGCTTTGTGAATCCGCTATTTCGAAGCAAACGTCCACGCACTAGCATCGCTGCCTTGCTTACAATTGTGCCCTCACCATGGCTATAAAGTCCCCACCGCGGGCGCTCTGCAGGACCATCACCAGATTTTCAGATCAGTTCTCCAGATCCACATCCACATCCAGATTCAGATCGACATCCACTACTCTCAAGCCCTACCCGCCTTGATACTTTGAACCCCTTCAACCTGCTCTTTACACGTCAACACCACCAAACACCAACACCCTCCAAGACCATGGCATTCTTCCTCACACCGCGCTTCGTGCCCCTTGCGGCTCCCAGCTGTTCCCCCTTCGGCTGCGCACCAGCCTCTCGCGCCGTGTACCGGCAACCCGCTCCCCGGCCCGTGGTCCCCTCATTCGTGCCCTTCCTCAGCCAAATCGACGACCTCTTCAGCGAAATCGACCGCGAAGCCCGACGTGCGGCGCACCACGCACGCCAACAGCGCAAGCGAGTCTTCCGCGCCCGCTTTGATGTCAACGAGAACAAGGACGGCTACCAGGTTGAGGGAGAAGTGCCTGGCTTCGAGCAGGAGAATATCGACATCGAGGTCACGGATGCACACACCCTGAGCATCAAGGCCAACACGGAGCACAAGGCCGAGCAGCCCGCCGCAGCCGTCACAGAAACCACCACCCAAGTCACGCAGTCGGAGCTTGACAAGACTACCGAGGAAATGGACGGTGTCACAATCACTGACGCCGAAGTCCAAGGCGCCCGCGCTGCCACCCCAAGCAGCGAAACCGGCAGCCACAAGTCATACCAGCCCACCGTCGAAGACGACTTTGAGGATCTCGGCGCAGAGACATCCTCGACTCTCTCCGCTGCCTCGAACGAACCCCGTGACCCCAAGGGCAAGGAGAAGGCCGTCGAAGAGCCCACCGTCGCCGCTGCCGAGCCTGTGCAGCCACAGCAACCTGCGCAGCCTGAAAGTAACAAGCAGAATGAGCGTCCTCACGTGTCTTTCGAGCGCACCTTCCGCTTTCCGGTCCGCATCGACGCCGCCAACGTGAAGGCTGCCCTCAGGAACGGTGTCTTGTCCATTGAAGTACCCAAGGCTCCGTTGCCCGAAGTCCGTCGCATTGCTATCCGGTGAACCGGCTGATTAGCCGGGAGGGAAAGGAGAGAAGTACCGGTATCCTTATTAGAAAGGATTCGGACGGAACGGGGAACAGAAAGGTATGGATTCTTTTGTATGATAGAGAGCATTAATGAGCACCAATATATGACTTGACATTGAAACACCTTTGTCTTCGTTGCACCTCTGCGACCACGGCTGATAACCTCTTCCGAGGGCTAGCTTCCAAGTGAATGTATAGGATAGGCCAGCGTAAGTGCATTGCGATACTTGATTTCGGCACTCGACATCTTGGAGCGAGTTCACCTGGGCTCAGCCGGGTGCCATATCCTCTGACCTCAGCGCCAAGCACCGACAAAGACTGTCAACTTCTAGTTCTCTATAATATGCATCATGCCGTTCGCCGAGATACCTCTTTGTCGATGATCGGACTATGGAAGAAATTTTAGATGTTGGAATGAGATGCTGATACCTTCCTATTCACGCTATATTCCAAAGTTCAGCTTTGTCAAGCAAGCAGCCAGTTCGGGTTTACTACCTCTTGGCTTTCATGGTTGGTTCATACCGATTCCGTTTCATTCGCGGATGCAAGTACAGAAGATGTGCTATAATGTATATGCTTATTCTCGATGAGATAACGATTGAACAAGACATAGCCGGAGATATGTCGTTGGGATTCTATCCATGAACCTTGGTGATTACCAAGCGATCACGGCCACGCAGGATATGTATGTAGCCGAGTTTTAGCTAGCCTATACTCTGTTGGTCGTTCTTGATGGGATCGCCCTCCCAGTTTGCCTGCTTGTGCAGTAGCTTGGGCGAATTGCAAGATAGAGTTCATTCAAGCAGCGCAGCCAAGATGCAAATAAGGCGAGGCCTGGAGCTCTTGGCTGGCGTTGACGACATCGACTAAGTCCCCAACGCATGTCGTCCGAACAAGCTCTGACGATATCATCCACGTTTCTTAGCAATCCTCTCTCCAATTCACGTGCCTTGAGTGTTGGTTATTACGGGCAGCGAATGGCAGGTGCACGGAATGTCGAGTTTTAGCGGCAGGTCTGTGGTTGGGTGGACAACCGAGAGGCTTGTGGTGAAGAGGCTGTTGGTTTATTGGTGGCTTTTAGTACAGCTGAAAGACCAACTTCGAATCTCGCTGACTGCTTCAGGCCTCTCAAAGAACACAGTCATAAACAGTCGGGATTTCGATTGGAGCCAACACATGAAGCCATGCAAGCATATCAGATCAATCACTGCATTTAGAAACCCGCATGCCAGGCCAACAACGAGACAATATGCCATACAAAGAATGGATGAGAGCGGGGCTCGATGCGGCGTTGTTGTGGCTTACACAGCCTCGCTCCTCCAACCCCTGGGCGCCTCTGGACCCGTTCTCTTTTATCCACCATTTTCCCTGCCCTTTCCTTTTTAGCAGTCGATAATCAGATGCATACCATCTGATTGGGCAATCGACGAAAGCTTTACGGGAAACCCCTCTCTTGTGTAACGCCTCAGAGCGAGGAGGAACGTCCACGGCTTACGCGAACTTATGAAGGAACAAAGACTAGAAAGCCTGAGGCCGAGAGACGGTTCTTAAGGTAAGACGAGGCCCAGTATTCTGCTCAATTTCTCTCATTCTTGGCCGATTGATCTCCCGTATCTGATCCTCCGTTCGACCTAAGGAAAGCTTGAATCAACCGCTCTTCTTTCAATCGACCAACCACAGCTGTCCTTCCACAAACCTCTATACCGAAACCATGCATTACTCAGCCCTTCTCCTCGCGGCCTTTCCCTCCGCCGTCCTCTCCGCTGTGCACCTCGTTGACGTCGGCGAGTCGGGGCTAACTTTCAGCCCCAGCACCTTCACCGCAAAGAAAGGTGACACTGTAGTCTTCCATCTTTACGCTAGTCATGACGTCGCCCAAGGCACTTTTGACAAGCCCTGCACCCCACTCAGTGGAGGATTCTATTCTGGCCCTTTCAGCGGCACTGATAGCGGAAATAAGAAGTTCGTCGTCAACGTCACTAGCGAGGATCCCGTGTACTTCTACTGCTCTGTGGGGAAGCACTGTGCCAATGGAATGGTTGGGGGTATGAATCTTCCGTAAGTGAAACCCACGTTGGCTTACCAGACAATCTTCAAGTCCAACAAGGTCCCCGAAGGGGTGGGACAAAAGGAATAAACAATCGGGGGCTAACATATGTCGCCTAATAGGACTGGAGACAAGGGAATTGAAGCGTTTGCCGCGGCAGCAAAGAGTGCGACGTCCTCTACACCTTCGGGCCTCAGCGGTGGAAAGTTGGAGACTGATCAAGAACTCGCTGCTTTGACTGCCAGCGCTTCTGCATCAGCCTCAGCCTCCGGGTCTGCGTCGAAGTCAGCATCAGCTGCTTCTGGATCTGCTTCCCCATCCGCAGGGTAAGTGCCGCCCCTTCATCCACAATTGGATGATTTCATTTACTGATGCACACTCATAGCGTTTCCGGATCCAGCAAGCCATCTGGTTCTGCAGCTGCCACTACTCCCGCTGCTTCCGGCTCTGCGGCCGCTTCGGCAGCTCCTAAATCGACAGGTGCTGCGGATGCACTTGTTGCTGGCCAGGGATATGGTGTTGCCGCCGCCATGTTTGGCGTTGCTGCATGGTTTTTGTAATTGTAAGGTCGATGACAACAAAGCTGGAGCGGAAAAGGGTGACGGTATCGTCAGTGGCAGTGAACTTGAATGAAACTGGGAGAATAATATTATGATTATAATGCCATCTCATACAGAACCGCTGAAGTTCCACATTTACTATTTACCCCGTGCAAGAACGTGATAGTAAGGCGACGCCTTGCCCAGTGTATCAGAACACTGTAAATTCTGACTAGCTATAGGTTTATACAAAATATAATTGAATCTGTTGACCATCCTGAAAACCCGGAAATGCCCGTCATATTGACTCAATCGTTAGACCATGGTCTAAAGATCTCTGTCCCACTTCGGGCCACCCAGCTTCTCCCCCCAAGCCTTGCCCTTCCACATCAAAACAACAAGCGGCACGAAGCTCAACGTCTGAATAATGGCAAACACCCCCCACGCAAGTCCAAAACTTGTTTCTTTAGCAAACGGCAGCGCGTAAAACCCCAGAGTGAAACTGAAAGTCTGGCGACCGACATTGAGCAATGTGCTGATTTCGGCGGACCGCGGTTTATAACACTACACAGCACATGTCAGTCCTGCGGAATACGGAATATTTTTCTAGGAGTAGACAAAATAGGGGAACTTACATCCGTAATATATGCGAAGATATTCGTGCTCACAATCTGCAAGCCCAAAGCCGCGATACCAATTCCCATAACCGGCCCCATCCAATGCGCGTCTTTTTGTAACGTGACTCCTTCGATAATGATACCGATCGGCAACAAGACAAATCCCGGCCACATGCCGTGCAATCTTGCCTCAGCAACTAGCTTCCCGTCATGGCGTTTCCGGTGAAGGAGAACCAGATAATCTGATACCGGGCCTGAAAAGAGCTCTCCGAGAAGTGTGCCAACAAATGTCGATAGACCAATCGCCAATCCAACCCCGACTGTGTCGAAATGGTACTTCGATGCTGCGCCAAAGGCTGCAGCTCCTGTGACAGCGAAGAGGACACTTCCGAAACCGAAACCAAGCGCATAGCAGATAAGAGGGAAGGTGACAGATGGGTACTTTAACATGATGAAACAATGCGAAAAGTCCCAGAGCTTGAGTTTACGGTGCTTCTGTACACTTCTGAAATTCAAGAGGCGGGTCCATGCCGGTTTCGTGCCTGTAGGATAGGTGTTGGCGGGCAAGGAAGAGCGGTGTATAGAGTCTCTGGTAGACAGAAGACGTTAAGGATCCAACAGGTCCCGAGGGAAATGGCTCCGAGGTAGTAACACCATCTCCAAGAAGCGTATTTCGCAACGAAACCGCCGATTACAGCGGCAAGATGGGCGCCGTTGGAGACAAAGACTACATAGAAACCCATATATCTGGGAATCGGTCAGCTGGGGATAGTTGATCAGAGGAAACTTGACTTACCGGCCTCTTTCGTGCATAAAGAAGAGATCTGCCACCACCGCGGCACCAATTCCCATACCCGCCGAACTCCCAATCCCAACAAAACACCTCGCCGCCAGAATCCCTCCACAGCTCTTGATAGCCCCACTCGCAGTATGCATCGCTACTCCAAAAGCCGTCACAAATATGAATATCGGCCTTCTCCCGTACACATTCGATATCGGCGACCAGATCAACGGCGCAGCACCTGCAAAGGCGATGGGAATAGTGGTCTGGTACGAAGCCTCGACGATTGAGATATTGAGATCGACGGAGAGCGGGTGGAATGCCGAGTCGATAATTGCCATTGTGAAGGGGCCGAGGAAAGCGAGAAAGGAGACTTGGAACAGAATCCATAATTTGAGCCCGATGGACCAAGTGAGGGGGTCCATGGGGTCGTTTGAGGGTTGGGGACGGAGATGGTACCCATGGGGATCGAGTTTGATCGCCGAGGTTTCTTTAGAGATGAAGTGTTCGTTGTGTTGGATCGAGATCTTCCTGACCTCTTCGTCTTTCGCCATCTCGAGACGGGAATTTGCAGAAACTGTGGAAGCGATACCTGTTAGATGAAATTGTGTAGTCTCCCCAGGAAAGAAAAGAGCCACCAAATAACCCCAAGAGTCCTAAGCCGGGTGGCATGTTTTAAGTCAAGTCTTCGATGGAATATCGTGTAGTGCCATAATGCCCTGATCGGCACGCATCATCTCCGCATCCATCTAGTCTTCCCCACATTTTCCAACATTCAATCTCCAACGAGAACCTTTTTAACTCGGCAGTTCCATTCATGTTTCCTCTCCGCCAACGAGCGGTCGATGTGTCATGGGAATAACTAGTCTTGGCGTTCTTCTGGATCGTTGTCCGCGGAACCGACTCGGTTTCCCGGCAATGGGAATAGGAAACCGGGCCTCTGGAAATGAATGGGGAGCTACCTGTGCCTGACCCATCCTTGCTGTACCGTATGCCACTGGCTATGCAAGATTCTTAGGTCGTTAGTACTTGGTCGCTGATTGGGCCCGAGGACAACCACGGTAAACGTCGACAGGTAGATTAAGATCGCAACAACATGGTAAGATGCAGTACCGTGCAGAAAGAACAAGCATCTCTTTCCCCAGATTTTCTCGGCATTATTGTGGGTTTCGAGGTCAGGATAAGCTCAAGTCAAACCCCGGCACGCTTAAGTTAAGCGTGGACGAAGACCGCCATTGAAAGCTTCCATTCAGTGACAGCTCCATCGTGAAATTGACATCCCATTGTGCAGTCGTTCGTAGATTTGATTAAAGCGGTCTGCTGCTTTTTGAACACCGAATGAAGATGCGCTTCCAAGC
Organism: Clohesyomyces aquaticus; assembly: GCA_002105025.1. Taxonomy (NCBI): domain Eukaryota; kingdom Fungi; phylum Ascomycota; class Dothideomycetes; order Pleosporales; family Lindgomycetaceae; genus Clohesyomyces; species Clohesyomyces aquaticus. Next base: position 38,124 of record MCFA01000188.1, read on the forward strand.
CCTGATGATGCGGTGGATGAGCGACGATCGCATTGACGTCATACGTGTACAACAGCCCACGATCCTGCTTTCCCAGGTCAGCCACCACTTCAAGCGCGCCAACACAGCTGTATAAACACAGAGCAACTCACCGAGTTTCTCATCAGCTTCAAGTCCCCTCCATTGAATCTCCCATCCTTGACGCAAAACCCTCAACTTCCCACCGCCCCCTTCCAACCCTCAACACAGCACCAAACACCTCTCCCAATCCCCCCATCCCCCCATCCCCCCATCCAACCATCCAACCATCCAACCATCCAACCATCCAACCATCCAACCATCCATCCCCCCATCCCCCCATCCCCCCATCCAACCATCCAACCATCCAACCATCCAACCATCCAACCATCCAACCATCCAACCATCCAACCATCCAACCATCCAACCATCCAACCATCCAACCATCCAACCATCCAACCATCCAACCATCCAACCACCGCAATGCCTCTTTTCGGCTCCCGCAACATCACCACCCCTGCCACCACTACCACCACGACGCAACCCCCCGCCCGAAAACAATCCATCTTCTCGCGTCGACGTTCCTCATCTCCCAACGTCACGGACCGTCATCACCACACTACCACGACTACATCTCCGAAACGGCATTCGGGGATGATGGGCGGCGGCAACGGCGGGCTTCTGCACCGCCATGCCGAAGACGCGTCGATAGTGCAGGCGCGCGAGCGAGTCATGTCGGCCGAGACGGCGGAGCGAGAGGCTGATAGGGCTTTGTTTGCTGCGAAGGCGGCGGTGAGGGAGGCAAGGGAACATGTTAAGAGGTTGGAGAGGGAGGCGACTGAGGAGTGAGTTTTCCTGTTCTTTCTACCTGTTCTGATTCCCGTGTCGTGCTGTGTTGTATGAGTTGTGTATATGGTGAATGGATGACGTCATAGCCGGGCTTGAGAGATGAATGATTGCTAACGGTACTCGTAGAGCACGTCTTGCGAAGATTAAGCAGAGCCAGGCCAAGTCTCTTGGAAAGCGTGGAAAGGCGCTTGGTCGTAAGTTTTGAGCTTTCAAAACGCTTGATATTAGCACTGGCTGATAAGAATGCTTCAGGTCATGAACACATCTAGATAATCTGCTATGGTGCCAATCGTGCCGAAAGGTGTCATACCTGCCCAGACCTATTAACGACACGACACGACACGACACGACGGTGTCATTCCGGCATTCTATCATTCTGCAGTGCTTGCCCCACTCCCACCATCAATGGAAGTTCAACGAGCAAGCGAGGGGTTTCGGGTGTTTTGATGAAGCGAGGACAGGCTCAATACCCTTTGTTTCGTTAATACGAATTTCTTTATTATGTCTTCTCCAGCTTCTGTTATGCATGATTCCATGTAGTGTACTATATCCCAGGGTGTAATATGAATTCTCATTACGCTTCAACAGACAAACGTTCATGCAACGAGTAATAGTGATTATAGTGACTTGACATGATCATACGGACATACACATACATGCAGTAAAGAAGTGAACCTACTTTGAACACAGCCACACCACCCAATATTACTAAACGCCCTTCGTATCTTATGCGGTGAAGTATACAAGTGAGGCGCCAGCCATGCAATCATCCAGGCCTGTATCCAAAACCAGAGTATTATCCCAGAGCGCCATTTTGACCAGGACCCATGCTCCTCCTCGGGATTTCCCATCTATCAACTTCCGAAGGGGCCCTCATCAGGAACACTGATTCGGCCCCTCCCCTTCCCCACTGCTCATCTTGACCACCGTCTTCACAACACTAATCCCCATAACAGCGCACCCAAACGCCGCGACCCCTGTCGCCAAATACGTCCTCCAGCTCCGCTTACTCAACTTGATATAACACAGCGGCGGCAGGATATAGGCCAGCGCACACGCGCTCGTCGCGCCAAACAACTCAAACACGATTCCCAGATCGCAAGTCAGCAGACTGAGCACCATGGCCGAGAACACGAGACTTGTTGTAAAGAGAAGGTGGCGATTGGGATGATACGGTTCTTCGGGGAAGTAGTAATTGTTCATGACCTCGCGACATACGAAGGCTTCTAGTGGGAGAGTGGTCAACATGTTTAGGCCGAAGCACAGGCGCGCGATATTCACGAGCCAGTTGTCGGCAGGGAAGTTGTTCAGCACGTTGCCAACGGTTTTGTCGCCGAAGGTTAGGTAGCCGGAGAGTGCCATAACGAGGCACGCGATGAGGGATATGCCGGTCGAATAGTGCGTTACGCGACTGAAGCGGTCGATGGTGGGTTTGCGCAGGGATCCGTAGATGAGGAGGGAGTTGTGGTGGCAGACGAAGGCGAAGGAGATGACGCCGATGGCTTCGAAGATTCCGCTGTGGATGAGCAGGGAGCCTCGCAGTTTGCCGCGAGACTCGGGCGGTGTGCGGGGGCCTTGGGTTACGACGGTTACGATGATAACGGACATGGAGATTAGGGCAAGACCGCTGGCTTTGGCGAGCTGGGGATTGTTAGTAAGGCGCTGGCGGGGTGTCTTGGGGGAGTGTTTGCCTTTGCGATGTCCCGGTAGAGGGAGAGCGGGTACGAGATTCCTACGACGAGCAGTACAATGACTGCTCGTCGGTTTGTGAGCAGCCAAAGAAACGACATCTCCGCTAGGGCCGGGAAAAGAGCGTCGAGGACGCGAGGGATGGTGTCGCCGATGATGACGCAGAATGCTACCATGCCGCCAAAGGCACTGCCGTCAATCAGCTTGGTCTGCCGTAGTATATCCGGGGTTGGCTTCTTACAAGAGCCATTGCGCCAGAGATATAGCAATCAGGCCAGACTTCCCAAAGCAGTGCTCTACGGTTGCCTGAAACGAGTTTGCGCCGCTCAGCTTCGAGTTGATGACGATCAGCCGGATGGTCCAGTCCACTGTTATTGTGAGGCCTATGAGCAGGATGGTCCCCGTCACCAGCCCTGCGTTGCGGAAGGCATAGGGTTGCCCGATGATGCCAGCTCCTCTGCACCCGATCAGCCCGCGTTCACATCCAAAGACCTTACGCAAGGTGCAGTAATCCAGCAGGGGCGCGTCACCCACATTATACTGTTCGCCATATTCATGAAGCCGCTCAACATGCTGCTCCTGGGTCTCGCGCTCTCCAAATGCTCCTCAGGGTCGAAGTCGTCGGTCGCCAGCGTCACGCTCGGGGCCTCGATGCCCGTCAACAGCGGCAGTCTCTGCACTCTTTCTCTGCCATGCTCTCCGCGCCCGCTGTCGTCCAGGTAGTCGTCGCCCTCGAGCTCGATCCAATCGGGGCCGTGCGCGTCGCCATTCATGCTGCGTCTCTCGATTTCCTCCTGGAAGCGCACACGGTTGGGAGTCCGCGGCGCGCCGTCTGGCCGCGGCTGGGCAAAGGAGGACACTCGCTTGGGACCGCCATTGGGAGGTGCTGGCGATGTCGAGGAGGGCCGTGACGAGGCAGGCGACGGCGAGAGGGCCGAAGGGGGGCGCGGCGGGCTGGACTCGGGCTCGGGCTCGGAGTCGGAGTCGGAATGATGCTCGTGGAGGAGCTTTTGGGACTCGCTCATCGTGGCATTGTCGGAGCGGGCGTTTCTTTTAGAATGCAAGTGTTGCTGGACCCATTCGCGTCAGCAGGCCGTCGTCGAAATAGTTGGCGATCGCTGCCTGCTGATAGGGCGCTTCAGCTGCGCAGGTGGATCGCTCCGCCAAGAAGACTTTCGGCCGATTCCGTGTGGCGGTCGACACTCCGCCAGCCGCGTTTCTGTTTCCGGTCCTCAACAGAACACCGTGATATCCACACTGGCCTGCATTCACGTCGTTTATACTCCCACGTGTCGCATTGTGAGAAATCGAGCCTATGATCGCATCGTGTATGTGACGCAAAAGAGGGCCATGCCGATTGCTTGGGTCTATCGAGTCTAAAGAACACATTGTGAACGAACTTTCCCCGGCCTTTCCTCAACGCGCCCATGCAGACGGGTAGTCAGGTGGTCGGCTGCCCACTCGACCTCTCCCCGTGGCCGATGACCGCCTGCCCGAATCCGATGGTCGCCTATCCGCACTATCTCGTTGCCTTTCCGAAGTCTCCTCATAATGAGACCGTCGCTTCGCACTCGCTCCTCTCACTGCACCTTCAGGCCGTCGGATTGCACCTTCAGGCCGTCGTATTCCGGCGTCTTCAGTTGCAGTGGTCTCCCCATTCTCAACGTCCGCGCGCTCAGTCGCCTTCTTCTTCACCTCCTTCCCTTTCCAGAACTTATAAGTCACGATTCCGAAGACCGTCGAAACCAAGGTCGAGGCCCCGACCAAGAAGGGAATCAGCTGACTCGTTTCCGTCCAGCTCCAACCATCCAAGACCATTTTGTTCCCTCTGATGAACATTTCCACAAAGAGCATTATGTTAGCCAGGTAGACAGCCAACCAGAATGCCAGTACTGTTCGGGGAGGCTGGACCTCGGCCTCCCTTTCTTTCATCTTATCCGACCTTTTCTTCTCCTTCTCCCTCTTTGCATCATCCCTACTCGTATAATCTCGATCCCCTGCTCTTGGAGTCTTGCCCCCCGTCGGCCACCACTGCCTCAGGACCCTCCCTCCTCTTCGCGTTGTATCTCCTACCCATATGACTACCATCCCAATGGCTATAACAACATAGGGGATCTCAAGAAGCTGGGACAAGGATGCCATAGTTTTCAGAAACATGCGCCAGCGCTCCCCATACAGATCGAAGTATGTGTACAGATACATTTTGACTAGGCAATGTTCTTTCCCCACTCTCCCTTGCTCGACTCGCTTCCATGGTACCCACACCGCGGCCGGCAATACCATGGCCATGAATGAAAGTTGTAAGATTGCTATCCATCTATCACGTAGAACGGTTCCGGAGATGGTGATGCCAGAGGGAATGAAGACGACGATGAAGTAGAAGAGTGTGGATTCGACGAATGCGAGGGAACCTGCAAGAACATTTTGGATGTAGCGGATGAAGAGCGCGAGTGAGATAGCGAGGAGGGCGCGTTTATTGGATTGAAAGGGTGCGTGGACTCCACTGGCGATCGCAATAATGTTCGAGAAAGCGGGGAGGTAGAAGGACAGGCGAATTGGGAGCGCGAAGAGCGTGGGATCGCCATATATGGTGCAGTTATTGGGGGCGGGGTCGAAGTGCGTTATCATGTTCGTGATGTGTGACGTAGTTTTGGCATGGTATGCGAACCCTGGAGAGGTCGTGATTCTATCTACTTTTAGATTCCAGGGTGATGCGACGTGGTATTGCTTTTCGGGCTGTTGACAATCGCTTCGCTTCTTTGTCGAATCGTTGGTATGGGAACGCAAAGCCACCCGGCACTTTCCATACAACCCAGGGGTTGGAGTAAGCTACGGTCGAATTTTCTCCGTCTCCGACAAGTGAGCCGTTGAGACACAGGGCCAAGACATGCGGCTGAGGACAAGGTTTGGCGATGCTGCAGTTGTCCAGTCTCACTACACGATCGTGACTTCGGTCGCTTTGGCATTGCCGAAACCTTCATAACCAGCTGAAAAGGTCCCTAGTCTTTCCCAAGCGCCGTCTGTCCTCTGGGACTTTCCTAGCACCAGTCCTGACATCCAGGAATCATATCTTGCAACGCTGAGACAGAGGACGTCGACTTTGAAGGCGCTTAGATCCTCGCCGGGGCCTGCTCTTCGCACTATTTCTCCAGTAGAAGCATTGGCTACTGAGAGAGCGCAGTCATGCGAAATCCGGATTGAGCTCGTCCCCTTGACTAAGAGTGTATATTCCCAGCCAGTTTCTCCTTGACTTGAGGAGAGAAGCGCGGTGAGACAATCTCCTCGGACTTTGATGGAAGCATTCGTTACGCCGCCAAGGTGGTTGAGCCCCGCATTGGAGGTATGGCTAGATACCAGAGTGATTGTGGACTTGAAACTAGCTCGTTCATCTGGGTCTGGTGTATAGTAGGATACAGGAACGTGAAGCGAAGCCCACGAGAATGTCGGAGCCCGGTAGGTGCTCAAAGCCTGTACAGTGGATCCACCAGGCATGTTCGCAAACCAGAGAAGATCAGAGGCGATGTTGTCTTTCCAGATGCCAGCGAGATAATTAGATCTTGTTGCGTCTTTAATATGAGACGCAATCCCGGACAATGCAGGGAGCATATCGCTAGGGACAGTCAAGTTTCGTTTTGAGTACATTTCCACAATACGATGCCATGCATCCCATATAGCTTCATCTCCCTCGCCTCTCTTTGCGATCGCTTTGGGAATGAGCGCTGGGGTTGTGGGATAAGCCTTCCGTGATGGAAGACATTCGCAGCGGTAAGAAGTCTTGCATTCGAAAAGCAGCTCAGTGGAGGTATAGTGCAGAACTCTTGTACTGAGAGCGTGCTCTTGCAAAACCCAAGCACGTGTCGCCAGTGGACCTATTGGCTTTGCGGGTGTGGATGAGTCTACGTCCGGATGGTGGTCCACAATCTTTCTAGCCCGGAGCGCGAATTCCTTGCCATTCGTGTTCTGATAATCGATTCGCACAGGCATTTGCCGATCGACGAGGCATTTTGAGTTTCCATCGCCGGATTGCGTTGCGGAGATTGTAACGTATGATTGAGAATATATGCCTCCCATTTTGGCACTTTCCGTTTCCCAGTCTCGTGTCGAGTCCTGGATAATGCAGAGAGAGTCAATCCAGATATAGCGTAGTCCGAGTTGTCGCGTTATGATGACCGCATCTTGGAAAAGCGGGGGAAGACGTTCAAATGGGATGTTAGAGGCCAATTTCCGCCAGTTTGACTTCGTCGCAGTGAGAACAGGACCGGATCCCCAGCAATGAGATAGAGTTGCGTATTGGAATGTCTTTCCTGATGTATCAATGAGGTGTATGGGGGAAGTGACGCGTCCAACATCTAGTAATCTTTTGGGATGGTGCGATGATAATGAGGATCTCGGGAGGTAAGACGATGATTTACAAGCTGTATGCTTGGGGTTTGTAATGCAATCCTGGATGCATCGGCGAGCAAAATCGAAGGTGTCATCGGAACCGGAATTTGATGGAATGTGATGGGCTGTACCGAGAGTTGGCCATGGCGAGCGAGCTGCTGCATCTTGTCAACATCTTCCTGGAAGGATGAATCTCGGGCGGATCGTATTAATGAATGGTAAGGGACTGGGAGTGGCCTTGGGGGAAATTTTGCTTGTACAGACATAATAAAGAGGTGAGGGAAATAGGCTAGTATAGATCCGTCTAGAAAAGGAAAGCCCTACCCGAGCCAGCATATATCTCAATCAATTCACTCTTCCACTTTTCCCCATCTAATTCGACTTTGATACTTCTCTTCTCCCTTATGTCGACTGTGATCCTCTCCCGACATTCTCTCCAGCCTTCGAAGAAATGGTCGAGCGCATGGATCAAGACACCACAAAATCGACAGCCACCGTCTGTCGGCGCTCTGGTCCTCTGGAGACTCAACGCGTCCAAGACTAATGTCAGACTGGCAGCATCATCTTTAGATGACTCTGTCGGGTGGTTTGAATTCGGATGACCACGCGGGTTGAGATTATGACAGAGCCGACACGGCTTTCTTCGCGTTGATTGGGCTAACGATTGCTTTTTGGGCTGGCGAAGGGATTTAGGGAGTGGCATTGCAAACTAGCAAATGAGTCAGGGGTACAGATATGGTTGGAAAGGGAGCTGAATGTTTAGATCACTGCAGGCTCGATGACGGCGAGTCGGCGATGCATCAACGTTATGTTGTTGGTGATCCTTCGTGCCGGATTGACAAGATCTCGGGGCTTGGATTGCCCACCCCGCATTCACGGGCACGCTAGTGTGAATCGGTCCACACTTCTGTTTGAGGTCAGCGCCAAGCGCCGATTGAAAATGCTGAATTCGAAACGTCGTGGCGCAGTGGGCTGAACACCAGCAGCCCCCTCACCACCATTCAAGGGCCTCTCCACGATATTGAATACGAAGGCTTTTTCCGGTTTCTTGCAAACCACGGGTGAAAGTCAGCTCATGGTCCTCTGTCCCGAATGTTGAACACGAGACTCCATCGTCCACAGTGTGTGGCTGTGTAAACGCCCAAGACACACCAACAGCCAGCTCACTGCTCGGGGCCACCATCAGCACCTTCTTCATACCACTAGGCTGCAGGAACGGCCCCCATCAAGAAGAGGCACAACTTTAATTTTGCTTCGTCGTACACGCCACATGTGTATCATTGGTCATGCCTTCTCGTATCCGACCCCAACCCGGTCGGTGGTTGGCAGAAATGCGATTTACGAAGGCTCTTGTGGTCTTGCCCTCTCGCTTCCTGCTCCCCCAGACTGGTCCTGTCAAACCGTCCCGCCGGCGAATCCATGCTTGTTACATCCCAGCCTGGTCTGGGGCTGAGGAATGCAGAGTTACGATTGGTCTTTCTTTGTTCTGGTTTTGATGAAACGGACCATCGCCGGGAACATCTTGAAAGTGTTTGCATTTTGGTGGAGGCTAGGGTTGGGCTCCAAATTAACCTGGTAACGCAGGTCAAGTGAGAAGAGAGACAGGCAGCAGAAAAGATGCTGTATATATAGCCCCTGTCTCCTTCCTGCTGGGCCGCCACTCATCACTACACTGAGATTACCTGTTTCTGCTCTTGTCTTCACTATCGTCCAAAGAACTAAAAGACATTCGTTACTCTCCATTCACATCGCAATGCTCAATATGTTCACCAAAGTCCTCGCTCTCGCTGCCCTCAGCACCTCCGTCCTTGCGACGGAGTTCTTCTCTCCCAACCACTTCGGTGCCATGCAGAAGAGACAGGCCGGTTACTACCCTACAACACACATCTGCGGTGTGGGCGACACTTGCCAAGAGGCATGCGGTCCCGATTCCGTTCAATGCCCATCGAATGAAGGCATCTATTGTTTCGAGCCCAAGCTCGGAGAGCACTGCTGCCCTGACGGCTCTGGAAGTATGTCACAATGTTCCCATTGCTCTTCATCTTAAGAAGAGCACAAACTAACCAATCCATAGACTCTTGCGATGCTGGTTACTACTGCACCCACGACGGCGCCGGAACGACTTACTGCTGCCCCGATGGCAGTAAACTCGCCGATTGCGCTGCCCAGTATTCTCTCACCGTCTCCCTTATCGCCGAAACAGGTAGCATTTCGCTGCCTACTGGTGCTCCATCCACCATCATCCCTGCTTCAACAACTCCTATTCACGTCAGCATTCCCACGATCAGCCCAAGCACTTCGGCTCTTCCAAAGTACAACGCTACCTATACTACCGCCAGCACTCCTCCTCAGTTCACTGGTGCCGCTGCAAAGGTTGTTGGTGGGGGTATGGCCGTGCTTGCTGGTGCCGCCGGTCTTGCTGGTCTCTTGTAATTCTCATCAAGTCTGGAATGTAGCTTTCTGTAATGAAGGGGTGACGTGAACAAAGGGAACGGCGTATGCCAGGGTTGTAATGTGTGTTCCACATACTCTTCAATAATGTTGGCAAGAATGAAAGCCTGTCGACCACAATTGTCGAAGTCAGTTATGGACAGCCATTCTTTTGTAGTTCTAGCCAGTGAGGTCCAGCGAGACCGCTCTCCTAGTCTGAGGAAAGATCGCATATATCCAGCAGCATTTGACTCTTCGATTGGTGCGTGATTCTGCGGTGTTCATGGCGTGCAGAGTTATGAGTGATTAAATTCACCCCTATCACGTAACATCCTTTGACAAGTAGACCGAGGGTGTATTGTCTTATACTTCCCGTTTCACACCTAACTCTTCCTCCGGGGGGAGCAGGGAACGGCTAACGGCGCATGAAAGCAGAGAAGAAAATCCTTGCCGCAAAGATTCACTTGGGAAGCACAACGGCATATTTCAATTCGGAAACTACATCCATTTACGAATGAACAGTACTTGCTAGGTCCTCGCGTTAGCCTCGCCTCCTAGTAAAGTGCATGAGCTAGTACTTGTCTAGGGCGAACTTGGCTCTATAGCGCTTTGCCCATGCTACGTACTTGTTATAGGCTGCAGTAAGTCTCTAGCAGTTGTCTGCTGCTATGTTTCCCTAAGCTACTAGCGTAGTGTTGTTAACAAATCTAAATCTAAATACGTTATTGCTTCCTAGTTATTTAAATTCCTCTAGTAGCTCTATAATAAAGAAGAGGAACAGTATTAGGGACAGGAAAGACCCCTATAGGATCCCTACGTTTACCTATATCCTCTAGCTTATGTACCTAGCAAACATAATTTATGTAGTTTGTTTGCTAAGGAAGTCTTCTATAAACTATATAGTCTATAGTAGTATGCCTTGTTCTAGAGTATATATAGCAGTCTAGTATATGCTACGTTGTTAAAGGCTCCTATAAAGTCAAGGCCTAGCATTAAAACTACGTATCTTTTCTAGGCTTTCCACGCTGTCTAGACGACGTTAGTAAGCAGCTTAACTGCTGTTATTATAGACCTCTTCTTTTAGCTACCTATTTAGTTCTAGGGTAGTAGTTAGTGTTCTTCTGCTGCCTCTGCTAGGCGCTCTGCTATAATAGTTTTAACTAGCTTAGCAATTATGTTCTCTAGCGCTATAGGGCAATAGGCGTTAACTAGGGTATAGTCTTTCTTTCCTAGTTTACGTAGTGCTACTATAATAGTGTCTTTAAGTCCCTCTAGCAGAGGGGCGCTGTTAAATAGCTTGCTAATTACCTTTGCTAGGTCGTTGCTAATAGTATTGCTAAGCGTTTTAAGGACTTTGTTTAGTATTTTGTCTAGTCCTAGGGCTTTCTTGCTTAGGAGCTTACGTATTATGTCTTATACTTATTGCTTTATAACTCTATAGTCTATATAAGCTATGTTTAGTTAAGGGTTCTATGTCTTGCTATTCTTATTGCTTCCTGTTTATAGTAGTACGTTGTTTTGCTTGCGCTCCTCTATAGTTCTCCTTTAAGGTTGCTAAGGTCTGCTTCCCTGCTATTAGAAAGAATTTCTTTATAAGGATAGCTGCTTTGCCTTTGCTGTCCTCTACCCCCTGTTTAGTTGTTATGTTTTATAGTGCTAGTAGGTATAGGTCATGTAAGGCCCTTTTTTATAGGCCCTGCTCTATTTTATTATGTCCTAGAGTGTTTTTTAAGGTTTTGCTGCTACTGTCTAGAGACTGCTAAAAATTCCTCTAGCTTGCTCTGCTAGCTTGTTACATTTCCTTAGTAAGCGCTTTCCTTATGTTTTATAGGCGTTCCTCTGCCTCTCTATGTAGTATTATGTAACTTCCCTCTAGGCACGTCTTGCGTTTATAAGTAATACTACAGCTTAGGGCAACCATAACCTCTACGCGAATTTGCTAGGTCTTGACCTTAGGCAGTAGGTTTCTATGCCCTATTAGATTACCTTTTATAAGGCTGCTAGAGGTTAATTATGCTAGTGCTAGGTGCTTTCCGTAAGGTCCTTGCAGAGGTTTTTGTAGTCTATCTTCGTAATAGCATACGCTGTTACGTCGCTGTTAGTTTAACTTAGCAGGCGACTATAATTTATATAGGGATGTAGTCCTTTGTGAGTGCCTATTTGTCTACTAGTCTATAGTGCTCTAGGCGCTGCGCGAGAGTAGTACTTATAAAGGTTAAGTTAATTATAGATTGTCTCGCGCCTTGTTTCTATGTTAGTAGGCCCTTTAGGGTGCATAATTAAAGGCCTTTTAATTCTATAGCGTTTAGTAGGCTGTTGCTGCTAGGTTACATTATGTCTCTTGCCTCTCTATAATTAGTAGTATAGGTTAAAGTCTCTAAGGACTATAATCTAGTCTGCTATAGTCCTTATAAGTTGCTTCTATAGTTAGTTTATAATACTAAGGTTTGTTAGTTAGTTTGTTATGTTATAGGCGTTAAATATTACTATCCTCTTGTTCTTTGCTTATAGTTTAATAGCTTCTAAGTTTCTAAGCTATACGTCCTTTTCATGCCTCAAGGCCTAGTGCTATGCTTATTATAAAGCATGTTTTTGTCTGTTCGTTGCCTCTATATACTAGTATATAACTAGGCAGGCAGTACGTTTGCTTTGTTTGTTTGTTCTAGGCTAGTTCTTATATAGCAAGTATATAGTGTTTCGCTAGCTCTGCCGCGTTAAAGAAAGGCCTTGTTTAGTTCTGTTTGCTATGCTATAGTTATATTAGAGTATTGTTAGTACTTTTATTATTATAATAGAGTAACGTCTCTATTTAGCTGCTATTCTTATTTAGGAAGATTATAGTTTAGCTTAGGTCTAATGTCGCTTAGCGCGCTACGCGTGCTGCCTCTATAGGTTAGCCTTTCCTCTATAGTAGTTAGGTCTCTCTATTGTTTAGGTTACGTTTGCCTAGGGAAGGACTATAATTAGCCTGCTGTTTTGTTTGCCTCTATTTCTAGCTAGGTTAGACCTAATAGCTAGTTCTATCCTTAGCTTCTATATGCCTGTTCTATACTACGTAAACGCTAGGCACGCCCTTATCTGCACGCTCTATATGTCTGTCTATAGTTAGTGTAGCATACGTAGCTAGCTTTATATTGTCTTATATTATAGTTGCTAGCGCACTACATGATTTTGCTGCCTTTGCGTAGGCGCCCTATTTATGTCTCTACGCGCTGCATTAGTAGCATTGTTTTAGTGCTAGGTTGCTGTTATAAATTCTAGCCTTAAAGTATTCTGCCCTAATAATAATTCTGCTTTAAATAATTCTTTCTTGTTTAGCCTATATGTTTACCTTATAACAAGAGAACCTTTTGTTTTTTATATGTTATCTCTTAGCGTTTTAGGGCGCGTTAGGGTTACGTAGCTAGCATATTAATAAGATCTTAGTTATGCTATAGAGTCTTTATAATAATTTCTTAAGGTCTTATATAATGTTAGAGTTATTTATAGATTAGCTATTCTTAACTAGGAGAGTATATTACATACTAGGACCTCTACTAGGTACGCCTTCCTAAGGAGCTATATTCCCTAGGGGTCTAGCGCTGCTGCGACGGCGTCCTGCTAGGCTTGTGACTTAAGGCGTATGTCTATGTCTCTGCTCTTATAACAGTAGACAGCAATAGCGTTAGGGATAGCTAGTTAGATAATCTTAAGGATCTTGCTTAGGGTCTTGTTAGTCACGTTGTTAATTCTAGCCTAAATAATTAGTTTAGGGGCAGCTAGCTGCGTAGCCTGCGCTACGACATCTGCCTATTGTTAGGTCGCTAGCAGGTTGCTGTTAGCCTTAGCTTTAGTCTCCTTTATGTGTTAGAGGATCTTGTTACATGTTTTCTAGACGTGGAGCTGTTCCCCTATTCCCTCTACTACCTCTCTTGCCTAGCGCGTTAACGCCTTTACTCTCTTGTTCCTTTCTCTCTCTATAGCCTCTAGTATTTTTGTTAGCTCCTCTATAGTATTAGAGTGTACCTTGTTTTGTTCTTTGTTATGTTATGTAGGTAGGTAATATGTTCCTCTTGCTAACGCGTTAGCATGTTAACTATAGTGTAGCAGCGCTATCACGTTGCTGCACTATTTCGCTGTCGTTCCTGCTGCTTGCGTAGCTAGGGACAGTATCATAGGCGTTTTGCTTAATAAATTTATAACGTTTTAACGCGTTTTTTAATGCTTTAAGAAAAAGTTAGTTTACGTTATATAGATTAGGGGGTTGTATTAAAAACATATAACATTAATCTATAGTTATAAGCTATTACTATTAACGTAATCCACAAGCGAACGTTTAACATAAGCGAGTGTTAGCCCTACTACTAAAACGTAGCTAACTTACTACTAACTATGATGTATTAACAACTATATAATCTATTATCTTTAAAAGAGGCTAGAATTAACCTAGCTATTTAAGCTCTTAATAGAGACGCGTCTTTAACTAAGGCGCGCGCTGCAGCACTCTATAACGTTAATTGAATAGCTCTCTGCTAACGACGCGTAGGGACGACTATGCGACGCGACTGTATGGCTAACAACAAGAAGCTCACGAAGCTAGAGGAGGAGGTAATTATTAAGCATATACTTGATCTAGATTCCTAAGGATTTGCGCCTACTCTAGGTGCTGTATAAGAGATAGCTAACAAGCTTCTTACTAAGCGCGGCGCTTAACTAGCAGGCATTAACTAGCTATCAACTTTGTCGCGCGTACGCTAGCAGTTAAAACCTACCTTAACTAACTATATAATCATTAACGAGCGAAATGCGAAGATCTAGCATTATAAGCAAGTAGTTTAAGCTTATAGAGGCTACATAATAAAGTACAGCATTATAGCGCAGGACATATATAATTTTAATAAGACAGGCTTCTAGATAGGGGTTATATCAAGCCAGACAGTCGTTACAGGCATGGATAGACGTAATTGCCAAAGGCTATACAGCTAGGCGACCTAAATAGGTGACAGTTATTAAAGGCATTAACGCAGATAGGTGGGCAATACCTCTGTACGCGATCTTTAAAGGCAAGAATTACCTATCTGCCTAGTATAAGGATAAAGATATACTAAAGGACTAGGCTATTAGTGTTAGCAACAATAGCTAGACAACTAACAAACATAGAATTACGTAGCTAGAGCACTTTAATCTACACATAAAAGATTATTTAGTAGGCTTATAGCAGCTGCTTATTCTTAATAGCTATAAGAGCTATTACTTAGTTAAATTCCTAGAGCTCTGCAAGCAGAAGCGTATTATAGCGCTCTGTATGCCAGCACACGCGTTATATATTCTATAGCTGCTTAACGTTGCCTGCTTTTTGCTGTTAAAGCGCGCGTATAGTACTAAGATTAGCTAGTTAATCTGCTACTAGATTAACTATATTAACAAAATAACATTTCTACTAGCCTTTAAAGCAGCATTTAAGCGCTTAATTATAACAGATAATATCCGCGCAGGCTTTAGAGCTATAGGGCTAGTCCTATTTAACCTAGAGGTAGTGCTCTTAAAGCTTGATGTACGGCTACCTGATTAGCTAGCTACTCCACTACTAGATACTGCCTAGGAGGCTCAAACACTTGGCAATCCTCATGAGGTTGAGGCTTAGTTAACTCTACTATACGATTAGATTTAAAGGCATTAGAATTCGTCTCCTTCTGCTATGCTTGATCTAGCAAAGCAGCTAAGCAAGGGCGCTATTAAGATAGCTCATGTTGCTGTTTTACAGCGCGATCAAGCAGCTGCCTTAGAGAGGGCCTGTAAGGCAGCTATAAAGCGCAAGCAGCGTAAAAAGAAGTGAATTTAGAAAGGAGGAACTCTAACAGGTTATTAGGGCTCTAAGTTAAGCACTTAGTAGCTTGCTAGTATAGCAGGAGGTAGCAAAAGGCCTTAGGAGGAGTCGACTGCTAATAGCAGCGCAGCGCGCGTACGGCGTTGTAAGCGCTGCAACAAGCCTGGGCATAACTCTCGTACATGCGAATATAAATCTAAGGATATTGAATAACCCTAGAGCAGTTTATTTTATATAGTATCTTTTAGCGTTGTTGAATTAATAGTATTTGAAGTTTAATTTTAGTAGTAGGGCTAAACACTTGCTTGTGTTAAACGTTTGCTTGTGGATTACGTTACTATCTATTAAATAGATAGCACTATTAAATAGACAACTTAAAACTATGTAGAAATTAGGTTAAAACGAAGCTCTAGCTCATAAAACAGAGCGTCTACGAGCTTAAAACAGAATAAGTTTCAAATAGTACTATACCTAACTACAGATATTGTTGTACCTGACTGCGGATAGTACTGTACCCAACTACGGATAGTACTGTACCCGACTACGGATATTGTTGTACCCGACTGCAGATAGTACTATACCCGACTACGGATAGTACTATACCCAACTACGGATATTGTTGTACCCAACTGCGGATAGTACTGTATCCGACTACGGATAGTACTGTACCCAACTACGGATAGTACTATATCCGACTACGGATATTACTATACCCAACCTGTTCCTTTAATATATATAGAAGGGAATTTCGTAGAGAATAAAAAATTAAGCCATTTATGAAATCCTGTTCTCCTGCCTTGCTCCGCTATCAATCACTAATTGTTATATGTCTTGCTATTAATTATTGATTTTTTACACGTTCTGCCTATGTTCTATAATAATTTTATTAATATAGTTACCTTATATAATTTAAGCTCTTTTATTTACGCTGCTCTAGCTTAAGAAGTCTAGGGTCTAATAGTAGCTAGCCTTATTAGTTAAAAGGGGGTAAGGAGCAGGCTCTAAGAGGTTCTAAGTGCCCTTTAAACAAGCTACTCCTACTCTAACTTATAAAGAGAAAGCAGTATAGAGACTAACTAGGTTAAGACTAATTCTAAGGTTGCTGCTAAAAGCATAATTGCTTTTAATAAAATAAAGCAGGCTAGTTCTATAGCTTTAAGAAACCTTATAGAAGAAGCTTTTCTAGCTAGAGAAAACTAGCAATACTAGATTAACAATTAAAAGAACAGCTATAATATAGACTAAGGGCAAATTAGCACTTATGACTAAATAGAGGTTAAAAAACAGATAAGGGTTACTACTAGCATAAGCAGCATGCTGCTAACTTGCTAGGTTAGTATCTAAGGAAACTAGCTAGAAGGCCTTATTAACACTAGCTCTTAACTTAACGTTATTAGATATTTATTAGCATAAGCCCTTAACTTATAGATTAAGGACTTTAACTAAGACTATCTAAGCAAAGATTAGAAGATTAGCATAATTTTAGCAGACAGGGGTCTTTTGCTATATGTTAGTATAGCGTATAACGTTCTAATTATTATTAGGAGCATTATTATTCTAACTTACTTTTAAGTAGTTTAAAAGAGCCTTTTTAGACTCTGCTAGAAGCTTACTATAGCAAGCTATAACGCTATAATATTAGCCTAAGAACATAATTAGAACATGTAAAGAAACTTCGAAGCATTAAAAAACGCGTTAAAACAACTTAAATTTATTAAGCAAAACGTCTATAGTACTGTCCCTAGCTACGCAAGCAGCAGAAACGACAGCAAAACAGTGTAGCAACGTAATAGCGTTGCTATACTATAGTTAACATGCTAACATGTTAGCAGGAAGAATATATTACCTACTTACATAGCGTAACAGAGAATAAAACAAGGTATACTCTAATACTATAAAGAAGCTAATAAAAATACTAGAGGCTATAAAAAGAGAAGGGAATAAGAGGGTAAAGGCGTTAACGCGCTAGGCAAAAGAGGTAGTAGAGGGAATAAAGAAACACCCCTATGTCTAGAAAACATATAACAAGATTCTCTAACACGTAAAGGAGACTAAAGCTAAGGCTAATAGCAACTTGCTAGCGACCTAACAATAGGCAGATGTTGTAGCGCAGGCTACGTAGCTAGCTGCCCCTAAACTAATTATTTAAGCTAGAATTAACAACGTAACTAACAAGACCCTAAGCAAGATCCTTAAGATTATCTAACTAGCTATCCCTAACGCTATTACTGTCTACTGTTATAAGAGCAGAGACATAGACATACGCCTTAAGTTACAAGCCTAGCGCAACGCTGTCGTAGCAGCGCTAGACCCCTAGGGAATATAGCTCCTTAGGAAGGCGTACCTAGTAGAGGTCCCTAGCGTGCTATATACTCTCCTAGTTAAGAACAGCTAATCTATAAATAACTCTAATATTATATAGAACCTCAAGAAATTATTATAAAGACTTTAACGTGTTCTACTACCAAGCGAGCCACACTACTAAGCAAGCCACACCCACTAAAACCTACCGTGCGCGACTGTATAAATCACGATATATTAACAACTATAAATCGTACTATAGCATAGAGTATATTATTTAGTATTAGAAGTATTAGAAGCAACCTATACACAGGTTTGCGCGTTATGCCCTGTGTTGCTATAGCGCCTATAGCGTCTTTGTTACAGAGCTACACCTGCTATGCGACTACTCCTTAAGGATTCTCTACTAGTTTCCTGCCCACTAGCGCCCTAAGCAGTAGCTAACTAGGCTCCTTCCTCTATTGTTAACGTACTCTAAGTCTATATATACTTCTGTTTATAACATTTACTCTTTGCTTAGGCCTTAATTATCTTATAAAGCTAAGCAATCTTACTTACTATTAAGACATGTTTGTGCGCTGTTGCTAGCGCGCCTTTTTTAAGCTTCTAAAGCAACTTAATAATAGCAGTTAGTAATAAATTAACGTGTAACCTAATCTTACTATAAATTAGAGTAGATTAAGCCTTAAATTCGCGCGTATTACTTAGTGTTTATAACTTCTATAGGGTAGGTTGCTTAGGTAGTTGCTTAGGTGTATAGAGACGTATATTAAGCCTTAATATTATAACATCTAGATTATGCAGAACAAGCCTAGCGCCTCTAAAGGCTCCTCTAATAGTTGCTTCTATAAACGTCTTTATATAGGCTGTTTTAAATGCTAGAAGAAAGTCTGTTTTAGCAATATAGGTAACAGAGCAACGTGCTAAGGCTATAATCTAAGTACTATATACGCGCTTTAATAGCAAAAAGCAGCTAACATTAAGAGGCTATAGTAGATATAACAAGTATATAGGCATATATAAGGTAATAATCTTATAATCGTAACAGATCTCTTTAAATTTAGTAGAGTAGTAGCTGTTATAGCTATTAAGAATAAGCAGCCTATACTTTCTTATAGTACGCGACTTTGTTAACGTGTTAAAGTGCTCTAGCTACGTAATTCTAATGTTGTTATTTGTCTAGCTATTATTACTAACAGTAATAACCTAGTTATAAGGTATAGGCTTGTCCTAGTACTACATAGAGATATAAACCTTGCCTACGTAGACAATAAAGGGTAGGATTGCCTACCTACTAGCGCATATGCTTTTAATAACTATAACCTACTTATAATTGCCTAGCTAAACTATCTTAGGTTTCTTACGTCTCTCTAAAGCTATAATTATAAGCTAAGACTCTATAACTTCTATTATAAAGCTAGATTTGTTAAAATTATATATATCTTTGTCTAGAATGCTATACTTTGCTTTTATGTTAGCTACTAGCCTAAACTACGCGCTAATAGCCTTAGGATCCTCTTGTTTCTTTCTTTAATTATTATATAATTAAGTCTAGCATGTTTAGAGCTCCTCTATACGTTTAATAAAGCAGTCTAGCTAGTTAATGCTAACTAGCTTTAGCCCTTAGTAGGCGCGTAGGTTGTTAGCTATATCTTATAGTAGAGCCTTTAAGGGTAGAAAGCCTCTAGAATCTAGGTCAAGTATGCGCTCTACTATTGACTCCTCCTCTAGTAGCGTCAGGTTCTAGCAGTTAGGTAGGCAATCGCGTCGTGATGCTCGTCCGCGGCTTCGATGCCCTAGGGTTGATTAAGGCACTATATAGGCGCGCCTAGCGGCTTGTTAGGAGAATAACGCGTCGCATTTTGTAGCTTTAATAGCAATAGTAATCCTAGCTTTGTTTAAGGTTAATATAGTAGGTAGTAGTTATTGCATTATGTTTATACTGTCGCGCACGGTAGGTTTTAGTAGGTATAGCTCGCTTAGTAATGTGGCTCGCTTAGTAGTGGAACACGTTATAGGATAACTAAGATCTTATTAATACGTTAGCTATATAACTCTAACGCGCCCCTAAAACGCTAAAGAGATAACATATAAAAAATAAAAGGTTCTTTTATTATAGAAGTAAACACGTAGGCTAAATAAAAGAGAATTGTTTAAAGCAGAATTATTATTAGGGCAGAATACTTTAAGGCTAGAATTTATAATAGCAACCTAGCACTAAAACAGTGCTACTAATATAGCGTGTAGAGACATAAACAGGGCGCCTACGCAAAGGCAGCAAAATACATGTAGTGCGCTAGCAACTATAATATAAGACAATGCAAAGCTAGCTATGTATGCTGCTCTAACTACGGACAGACACATAGAGCGTAGCAGATAAAGGCGTGCCTAGCGTTCACGTAGTATAGAACAGGCATATAGAAGCTTAGGATAGAACTAGCTATTAGGTCTAACCTAGCTAGAAATAGAGGCAAACAAAATAGCAGGCTAATTATAGTCCCTTCCCTAGTGTGGGGTAGTAGCTAGGGGCTATGAGATACAGTTAGGGGCTACGAGATATAAGGGGCTCGGGGGGCAATTAGGGCGAGACATCTAGAAAGCAACATTATCTTTTTAGCATTAATTCTCTATAGAAAAATTAAGTGTATAACAGCAACATCGATCTCACGCGATGCCTTAGTGATTACTATTAACTATAGAGCGTCTTATCTCTAACTCTACGAGGACCGCCAGGAGCGCAGGTTTAGGCCTGACTCCAAGCACTTTTAAGGTATAGTATTATCCTACACCTTACTCCTCTACACTAGGCAAACGTAACCTAAACAATAGAGAGACCTAACTACTATAGAGAAAAGGCTAACCTATAGAGGTAGCACGCGTAGCGCGCTAAGCGACATTGGACCTAATCTAAACTATAATCTTTCTAAATAAGAATAGCAGCTAAATAGAGGACGTTACTCTATTATAATAATAAAAGTACTAACAATACTCTAATATAACTATAGCATAGCAAACAGAACTAAGACAAGGCCTTTCTTTAACGTAGTAAAACTACAAAACACTATATACTTACTATATAAAAACTAGCCTAGAACAAATAAACAAGGCAAACGTACTGCCTGCCTAGTTATACACTAGTATATAGAGGCAACGAATAGACAAAAACATGCTTTATAATAAGCATAGCACTAGGCCTTAAGGCATAGAAAAGGACGTATAGCTTAGACAACTTAGAAGCTATTAAACTATAAGCAAAGGACAAGAGAATAGTAATATTTAACGCTTAACGTATTCCACTATTGAAACAGCTAAACCATTAAAACAGCTAAAATCTCTTAGCATCATAAACACCACGTACAAGACGCGATGTCTAAACAACGTAAGACTTTACTAATTTAGCAAGAAGGTAGAATTATACTTACGCTCTAGGCCTACTAACTGCGCTAATTTAAACACGTACGACAAGCTGCTATAGCTTTTAACGTCCCTTATTAGCAGGTCCTTGCTTAGCTTAACAGAATCACGTTTTAACCTACTACATAACTAAATTGCTAGAAACTTTCTGCCACTAAAGAGCAGACAATTATATAATATATCCTTAACCTTAATTCGCAAGGATTTGCGCCCTAGCTATGTAAGGTAGCAGATATCGTAGATAAACTACTAGCTATACGCAGTAGGACACTAATAGGCAAGAACTAGCCGCAGCAGTTTATGTCGCGTATAGAGGAGCTTAAGATAGCTTTTAATTAAGCAAAGGACTATTAGAGAATACTCTAAGAAGACCTAGAGATTATTAACGCGTGGTTCAAGCTTGTACAAGACACAAAGGCGTAGTACAGCGTTCACGACAATAACACCTATAACTTTAACAAGACAGGCTTCTAGATAGGCATAATTAGCTCTATAAAGGTTGTTATAGGCTTAGAGAGACGTACAAGGCCTACTCTTACGTAGCTAGGCAACTAAGAATAGGTTATAGTAATCTAGAGTATCTGCGCTGCTAGATACGCAACCCTGCCTTTCATTATTTATAAAGGACGCGTCTATATCTCTGCTTAGTATAAGGAAGCAGATATACTATATAACTAGAAGCTCTTAGTCTCTAAGAATAGCTAGACAAACAACGTGCTTAGTCTTAAGTAGTTAAAGCACTTTAACGCGTATACAAAGGCGCGTTAGGTAGGGTTATACAGGCTGCTTATCCTTAATAGCTATAAGAGCTATCTTAACTAAGGATTTAAGGACTACTGCCTTAAGAACAAGATCCTAACTCTCTACATGCTGCCCTATTTATTATATATACTCTAGCTGCTTAACGTAGTCTACTTCTTGCTGCTAAAGCTAAAATACTCGTAGCGCGTATAAGACTTAGCACGCTAACGCGTCTACTATATTAACAAAGAAGGCTTTCTCCTAGCATTTAAAGACACGTTTCTAGACGTCTTTACGTACGATAACTGTAAAAAGGCCTTCTAGGCATCTAGGCTAGTTCCTATCAACGCGCAGGTAGTCCTTAATCGCCTTGACGTATAGCTATATACCCTACTACTACTACCCCTCCTAGAAACACTATAGCAATTAAAAACTCTAAGCAATTTATATAAATTTAGATTATAGTTAAAGCTAGTAAGCAATTTCTTTATATAATTACTAGTAACTGCCTAAGAAGGCTTTTTAAAGCTTGTTAAAGGAGCTAAGGAAATGCTACATAAAAACGTGCTTATAAAGGCCTGCGTATAAGAGCTTAAAGAGCAATTAGCAGAAGTAACTAAGCGCAAAGGGCGCAAAAGGAAGCAGATCTAGAAGGGTGGCATAATAGAGTATGGGACTGTAGCAGCGCAGGTAGCTGCTAAGGCTTCTATAGCAGCTTAGCAGCCTAAGAAGGCTTATAGTAGTAGTGATCAAGAAAGAGCCTAACTAGCTCTACGGCGCTGTGGGAACTGTGGGGAGACTAGGCACAACGCTTGTACGTGTAAAAAGGATAAAGAAGAAGCATTAGAATTAGATACAAGCACGTTGTACGTAGGTTCTCTATTTAGTTATAAATAAAATTAGAGTTTTATACGTGGTGTTTATAATGCTAAGAGATTTTAGCCGTTTCAATAGTTTAGCTGTTTCAATAGTGGAATACGTTATAACATATTAAACTAACTAACAAACCTTAATATAGTAAACTAACTATAGAAGTAACTTATAAAGACTATTATAGACTAGATTATAGTCCTTAGAGACTTTAACCTATACTACTAATTATAGAGAGGCATAGAGACATAATGCGACCTAGCAGCAACACGCCTACTTAACGCTATAAAATTAAAAGGCCTTTAATTATGCACCCTAAAGGGCCTACTAACATAGAAACAAGGCGCAAAATAGTCTATAATTAACTTAACCTTTATAAGTACTACTCTCACGTAGCGCCTAGAGCACTACGGACTAGTAGACAAATAGGCACTTATAAAGGACTATATCTCTATATAAATTATAGTCGCCTGCTAAGTTAAACTAACAGCAACGTAATAGCAGTATGCTATTATAAAGATAGACTATAAAAACCTCTATAAGGACCTTATAGAAAGCACCTAGCACTAGCATAATTAACCTCTAGCAGCTTTACAAAAGGCAATCTAACAGGGCATAGAAACCTACTGCCTAAGGTTAAGACCTAGCAAATTCGCGTAGAGGTTATAGTTGCTCTAAGCTATAGTATTACTTATAAACGTAAGACGCGCCTAGAGGGAGGTTATATAATACTACATAAAGAAGGCAGAGGAACGCCTACGAAACATAAGGAAAGCGCTTACTAAGGAAATATAACAAGCTAGCAGAGCAAGCTAGAGGACATTTGTTAGCAGTCTCTAGATAGTAGCAGCAAAACCTTAAAAAACACTCTAGGACATAATAAAATAGAGTAGGGCCTATAAAAAAGGGCTCTATATAGACCTACACCTACTAGCACTATAAAACATAACAATAGAACAAGGAGTAGAGGATAGCAAAGGCAAAGCAGCTATCTTTATAAAGAAATTCTTTCTAATAGTAAGAGAAGCAGACCTTAGTAACCTTAAAAGAGAACTATAGAGAAGCATAAGCAAAACAATATACTAACGTAAATATTATTATTATTAATTCTTGTTTACTGTCTAATATAAGCCCTATTAGCTTATGTAGACTATTGCTACTATTTACACTAGGTAAACAAAAAACCCCCTGTTAGCTAGTTATAGAAGCAGCTCCTAAAGGCTTGCCTATACTAGGGGAAAAACACCTTTTGTTTGTGTGCTATATATGCGTACCTAGGCAGGCGCAGGCAAGACGCCTACGCCTATAGGTTGCTGTTGTCCTCTAGCCTTAACTGCCTACCCTGTCACGCTTTCCCTAACTTAAGTCCTAAATGCTCTCTATGTCTAACGTCCTATATACCTTATAATGTTATATATGTCTGTCTTTGTTCTCTCCTCTTCTACTCTATGCTCTGTTAGTATAGCCTCTATGTCTACTGTTCTCCTAGCGCCTGTTGTTATAACATAACGCCTAAACTGCTATTATAACATAATAACCTGTCTAAAGAACTCTCCCCTTCTACTAAAGCAGGATCTTTGCCTCTTATATTAGGTGTCTGTTACCTTAGGGTTCTAACCTAGGTTCTCTCCTATAGGAAAGAGTAACAATCTACGTCTTATAATTATAGTTATCTAGCTTAGAGCAGTTATAGAGGCAAGGGGTAGTAAGAGGTTTGTCTAGCCTAGGGGTGAGAGGTCTGCCTAGGCTGCTATTTCGTCTACGTAGCGAGAGAGTAGGGTGTAAAGGTTGTTTTTTAATTATATTATTTAGTTGCTATAGGTAGGTAGGTAGGTAGTCCTTTGCGTTGTAGGGTTTGTAACTGTTCTAACTATTATAGGCGCGTTAAGTTATGTTACGTATAGTTATAGTGAAAATTCTGCTCTGTCTTACTATAGGGCATTGTTACCCACTACGCCGCCCTTAACGTGACGTCTCTGCGCTGGCTCTAAGCTCATGAGAGTCAGGTTCCTAGGCTTCACCGCGTGGAGGTGCAGAGTCCGATTTCGAAGCCCTACTAACGTAAATAAAGAAGTAGTAGGAACAGCAAAACATAGAACCCTTAACTAAACATAGCCTATATAGACTATAGAGTTATAAAGTAACAAGTATAAGACGTAATATATATTATTATTATTATTATTAATTCTTGTTTACCGTCTAATGCGAGCCCTATTAGCTTATGTAGACTATTGCCACTATTTACACTAGGTAAACAAAAAACCCCCTGTTAGCTAGTTGTAGAAGCAGCTCCTAAAGGCTTGCCTATACTAGGGGAAAAACACCTTTCGCTAATGTGCTATATATGCGTCCCTAGGCAAGCGCAGGCGTGACGCCTACGCTAGTAGGTTGCTGTTGTCCTCTAGCCTTAACTGCCTACCCTGTCATGCTTGCCTCTACTAGTAATGTCTCTCTTATGTGTAGGTACTGCCTCCTGTCCTATATAGTTATCCGCTACGCTCTCCCTCCCCCCTCGCGCCTCGCCCCTAGCGCTACTGTCGCTCCTCGCAGGCGTTAACGGCGCGTTTTGTTATAACCCCTCTAGCACCTTACTAGTAGTATGCAGGGACTATCTACGCGCTGTCGCCGCTGTCGCACGTTTTTAGGCCCCTCTAGCGCCTTACTAGTAGTATACAGGGTCTATCTATGTGTAGCGCTGCTGTTATCCTAGCCTCTCTAGCACTATACTAGTAGTATGCGAAGCTTAGGTCGCTAGCGTCTGTCTATTGCATAGCCGCTGCTGTTTTGTCTGCCTAAGGGTGTAGAGGATAAGGCGTTTTGCTATGTTATTATATTGTTGCTGTTAAGTGCTTAAGGATAGTCTTTTATGTTAATAGAGTTTATAAACTGTTTTTCTAACTGTTATAGGTGTTATTTATAGTAGCGCTAGTGTAAAAACTCTATACTGTCTTACTATAGAGCAGCGTTACCTACTACACTACTATTAACGCGACGTCTCTGCGCTAGCTCTGATCTCTGTAAGAGTTAGGTTCCTAGGCTTCACTACATAGAGGTATAGAGTCCGATTTCAAAGCCTAGAGACGTAATATATAAGCTCCTAAGCAAGAAAGCCCTAGGACTAGACAAAATACTAAACAAAGTCCTTAAAACGCTTAGTAATACTATTAGTAATAACCTAGCAAAGGCAATTAGCAAGCTATTTAACAGCGCCTCTCTGCTAGAGGGACTTAAAGACACTATTATAGTAGCACTACGTAAACTAGGAAAAAAAGACTACACTCTAGTTAACGCCTATTGCTCTATAGCGCTAGAGAACATAATTGCTAAGCTAGTTAAAACTATTATAGCAAAGCGTCTAGTAAAGGCAGTAGAAGAACACTAACTACTACCCTAGAACTAAATAAGTAGCTAAAAGAAGAGGTGTATAATAATAGCATTTAAGCTGCTTACTAACGTCGTTTAGATAGCATAGAAAGCCTAGAAGGGATGCGTAGTTTTAATGCTAGGCCTTAACCTTATAAGAGCCTTTAACAACGTAGCATATACTAAACTACTATATATACTCTAGAACAAAGGCATACTACTATAGACTATATAGTTTATAGAGGACTTCCTTAGCAAATAAACTACATAAATTACGTTTGCTAGGTTTATAAGCTAGAGGATATAGGTAAACGTAGGGATCCTATAGGGGTCTTCTTTATCTCTAATACTGTTTCTCTTCTTTATTATAGAGCTACTAAAGGAATTTAAATAACTAGAAAGTAATAACGTATTTAGATTTAGATTTGTTAATAACACTACGCTAGTAGCCTAGGGAAACATAGCAGCAAACAACTGCTAGAGACTTACTATAGCCTATAACAAGTACGTAGCATAGGCAAAGCGCTATAGAGCTAAGTTTGCCCTAGACAAGTACTAGCTTATATACTTTACTAGGAGGCAAGGCTAACGCAAGGACCTAGCAAGTACTATTTATATTGCTAGCAACAAGGCAGAGCTCTATATAAAGTCTATCTAGATCTTAGGCATATAGGTAAACCTAAAACTATAATAAAAAGAGCATACCTAAAAGGCAGCATAGAATAGCAAAAGCTTATTTAACGTAATAGCATGTATTATAGCATTAACGTAGAGCCTGTTAATATAATAGTTAAAACTTATCTATATAGTAGTAGTATAACTAGCAATAATATATAAAGTGTAGGTATAGGGATAGCAACTTAACAGAGGATTAATAGCTATAAGTATAATAGAGCTACTTCTAAAAACGTAGAAGAAATGTCTTAGGCAGATTACTAGAGCATATAAAGGTACCCTAAGCGTAGCTATTAAGCAGGAAGTAGGCATAGCTCTACTCTCCCTCTAGGTTAAGACATAAGCGTTCTAATAGGCAATTAAGCAACATAGAGCTATAGACTAGAACGCCTAGCAAACAGTATAAACTATATAAAGGTTACTAAGACAACAGAGAAGCAATATAATAGCGCTATGCCTAGCTACGTAGAGCAAAGCAACAAAAGCAAAAGCAGACAACCTTATTGCCTAAGTACATAAATAGTAAGCATACTAAGCAGTACGCTAGCGCGCTAAACGTAACTTAACGCGTGGCTAATAGACTAGACAACTATAGATAGGTACCTACATAGCAATCTAACAGGGACAAGACCTTAAATAGAAACAGGCCTAGAAACATAAAGGCAAGAGAAGGAAGGAAATAACCTAGACAAAACTATAGACAAAACGCCTCTAACAGCTATATAATAACCTCTTAAAAGCAGAATTAACAGCGCTCTTTCTGCTCTACATAGAGGCAATTAGACTTAACTACTAGCTAGCGCACTATAGAGTACTAGAGATCTCTAGAGAATGCCTCTATAGATAGCATAAATAAATAGTTAAACATATAATTTTCTACTATATAAGATATAATAGAAGCGCGCTGCTACTACGCCTACGTAACAAAAGGCTAAAGGATGCCCTAGGCTACTTAGAATAAGCAAAGGCAACAGCCTTATAGTTACTTAAGCAGAGAGTTCTAAAACAGTTTAAAGTAGCCTAGGACTTAGCCCTAGAAAATTATATAACATACTAAGAGATCTAGGGACTATTAGGCTAGATAGACTTTTAAAGAAACGCTGCCCTAACGCTACTATAACGCTAGCATAACGCTGCTAAAGACTGCTAGACTACTTTTATTAAATACCTCTCTCTCTCTTTCTATTTCTTACTCTTTTCTTTCTCTCTCTCTTAAGCCCTTTACTAAGGGCAAGTATAATAGCAAAGGTAGTTAAGACAAAAAGAAAACGTAGTACCCTTATAGACTAAAAGTAAAGGGAACATAAATATAGCATATAGAAGGTTTTTCTCTACGCATAAGTTTTATCCTATAGCAAAAGTCTATATAAGCTACTAGAGCTTAAAATAGACAGTAAATAGATTAAATAATAATAATAATAATAAAGTAGTTTAAAACATTAGAAAGGCTATTTTGCTTAGTGGTTCTTAGTATAGTATAGCTTAAATTCAAATTACGTTTAGTATAGTTAGGCGTTGTTCCTACGCTATTACTTTAATAAACAGGCAAAAGAGAGTAAGCTTCTTAGCTTATAATCTAGCTCTAACGTCTAACTTTAAGCCTAACTAGCAGTTAAGAAACGAATAAAGAACTTCTAAGCTAGAAAGGATAGTTCTAGGCTCTATTATTCCCTAGCCTACTAACAAGCTCTATAGAATAGTAGTAGTAATTCTTTAGAGTTAGACAAGGATAATTAGAAAGCTTTAATAACTAAGCTTAGACAATAGAGATAGGGCCTAATAAGATTAAAGCATAGTTAGAATAGAGAAGTTAATGTAGCATATAAAAAGGTTAGGCAGAAAGTATAACCTAGCAACAAGCTAAGGCCTAATTAACTACTTAACTTAGGCTAAAAAGACTAGCGTAAACAGGCTATAGAACAGCAACAAAAAGCGACCCTATATGCACTAGTGTTAATAGGGCTATTTAACTATCTCTTTAAAGCATAGCACGCTTCTTTTCTAGTTAGGAGTTAGCTAACAGCAAAAAGGATAAAGAACCTCTAAATTAGAGAACAGCTCTAGCTAAACAAGGTTTAATTAGTAAAAGCTCTTATAATAGCAAGAGAGAGGGCCCTAGCTTAGGATTTCTTAGAGATGTTAATAATCTATTCTAAAGTAGCTCTGCTATATAAGATTAGAATAAAACTATACTTAGCTTAGCAAGTAAAAGGATTCTAATGCCTAAAAAAGATAGAGAGGACTCTACTAAAGATGCTTTAAGAGAGGATTAAACGTAGAGTACTTAAATTATATAATAGCTAATATTATAACCTATAGTTTCTTGTTCTAAAGAAGAGTTAGGCATACTGCCTTATTAACAATGCCTAGATCCTTAATAGCTACATAGAGAGAGATGCTAGCATGCCTCTAGTAGCTAATAAATACTTAGAATAATTTATAGGCTATAAGATTATCTCTATGTTTAATCTGTTTTCTAGGTATAATTAGATTCTGCTATATATAGAATCTAGAGATATAACTGCCTTTTAGACGCCTCTAGGTTTGTTTTGTTAATATACTTTTCCTTAAAGAGCAACTAACTTAGTAAGAGTCTTCTAACAGATTATCCTTAAGATTCTAAAGCGTTACTTTCCTAAAGCAGTACTCTTTAGTAATAATATTATAGTTTCTAGAGCAAAAACATATTATAATTATAAAGAAGGGCTTCGAAATCGGACTCTGCACCTCCACGCAGTGAAGCCTAGGAACTTGACTCTCATGAGCTTAGAGCCAGCGCAGAGACGTCGCGTTAAGGGCGGCGCGGTGGGTAACGATGCCCTATGGTGAGATAGAGCAGAATTTTCACTATAACTATGTATAACATAACTTAACGCGCCTATAACAGTTAGAACAGTTATAAACCCTATAACGTAAAGGACTACCTACCTACCTACCTATAGCAACTAAACAATATAATTAAAAAACAACCTTTACACCCTACTCCCTTGCTACGCAGACGAAATAGCAGCCTAGGCAGACCTCTCACCCCTAGGCTAGACGAACCTTTTACTACCCCTTGCCTCTATAACTGCTCTAAGCTAGATAACTATAATTATAAGACATAGATTGTTACTTTTTTCTATAGAAAAGAACCTAAGTTAGGACCCTAGAGTAACAGACACCTAATACTAGGGGCAAAGATCCTGCTTTAGCAAAAGAGGAGGGTCCTTTAGATAGGCTATTATATGTAACGCTAGTGCTAACACACTAACGCGGACACCCATGTGAGGTTGCCTAGGCGCGGCCGCGCTAGCGAGACGCTAGCGAGACACTAGCTTGTAGCCGTCCTACTATAAGGAGGACTAGAACTCTCTAGAAGGAGAGCAGAATTTAGTTTTCTCTTAACCTTACTTCTTAATCCTTACTTAAGTATTGCTTGTTACTACGTAACCTATTATAATTCTAAATTCTCTTTCCTCTTTAAGGGTAGCAGCTTAGCATACTTAAGCAATAGACAACTAATTAGTCTCTAAAGATCCTCTTATAGACTTCTCTATTATAGCTAGAATAACATAGCTAAAGCAACAGCAAAAAGAACTAGCCTAACAAGTATAAGAGCAGGACCTCTATAGAGAGATTAGCCTATACTAACGTCGCCTTGTTAGCAAACCTGCGTTAAGCCCCTCCCTATCCCCTAGCTAGGAGGATAGGATTATACTGTCCCTAGAACCTAACAAACGCCTAGCAAGACAAAGGCGCCTAGCTAGTAGAAAACTAACCCTAAGCTATGGCCTAAAGATAGAGAAGATTTCTATCTTTAAGGGCAAAGGGATCTAGGAATACTAAGACTTTAAGACTTAATTATAAATTGCTTTTTGTCTAGACCCTTAAGCGTTCTTTCTATAGGACTAGCAGATTATATTTACGCTCTAATACTTTTAACCTACCTATTGTTAACTCTAGATATAAAGGAAATAGAAAGACAAAGGCAAAACGCTAGAATAGCAATAGATAATAGACTTCCTTCTAGACTTAATAAAGAGTCTAATTAACTATAAACTATAGGTTACTCTATAATATAGCTAAGCCTAATAGCAAGAAGGTTAATTAGTAAATAAATTTGTAGCGTTTCTAGCAACCCTAGAAAGTTAAATTAAGCCTCTCTATAAACAAAAGCATCTAATAATACACCTATATACTAAACTCTACTCTAAGATCTAGATAGCCCTATTAAACTACACTAATTTCCTAAAGAGTTGCTATAAGCTAGTAGATTAGGCCTTAACTCTAAAGGACAACTTATAAAAAAACAAGAGAGAGAATCTAAAACGCACGTAAAACGCTAGCACTTTATAACAATCCTAGTTCTAACAGACTAGAAACACCCTTTACTAAGAAAAGACAACGTAGCTAACCTGCTTGCTAAACATAGAGAGCCTGCCTAATAGAACTTGCTTCTACTATAAAAAACAAGGCTATTAGTTATAAGACTATAAGAAAAAAGAATAGAATAGAAAGAAAGGGCAGGCTACTATATCTACTATAAACATAATCCTGCTTTTAAAAAACTAGGACCTCCTAGAAACGTCTCTCTCTCCTAGGAGCCTCTTTAACTATAGAGAGAAACCTAATTCCTGTCTATAGGGAAAATTTAACGTAATAATAGCAAATAGGTTATAACCCTTATGCTCCTTAACTATAGAGCAGAAGTTAACATAGTTAATAAAAAGCATGCCTTAGAATAGAGTTTATAGAAGGTGTAGAGTGTAGCCCTACTTACCTATTAATTCTCTAATTTAATAAAGGCTTATAGGCAACATGCCTATAGCATAACGCAAGAGATGTAAGATAGCTAGAGAAAGCTAAAAGAGCTCTCTCTTATCTTTTATAGCATAGCTAATGTAGCATAACCTGTTATTCTAGGTCTACCTAGCCTTAAAGAAAGTTACATTATAATTAACTATAAAGCAAAGGAGTAGCAATAGAAGCTTAACCTACTAGCTGTTACGAATATCACTTGCTAGAGTAATATTATAAACAAGACAGCACGACAGAGTGTCACGTTTGACCTAGTCTTTGACCTAGTCAAGCCTAACGACAGTATAAACCTAATAACGGGGGATAACGGCCCTCTAGAGGCCGACGACCTTAGAGAGAAGGCTTGGCATAACATAGACACGTGATCTAACATCACGTGTGCTAATCTGTTAATCTATACCACTTAGTAGCGACAGATTAACAGATTAAGGGAATAATAATCTATGTAATCTATGCCTCTTAGCAACAACGAATTAAACAGATTATAGAGAAACAGATTAGTATATAGGGCCTATAGATCCCCTATGCAGTTCCTCTATAGTTAATCTTATATTCTTGCTTATAGGCACCTTTAATAAGTAACACTTTATTATAAACTAATTATAAGTATACTATTAGCCTACTACTTCTAACGTCTATCTTATACTATTTAAAGCATAACTACCCCTACGCATCTCTAGCAACTCTCCCCTTAGCTAAGGCTTAGGCAAGTTACTGCCCTAGCGTTATACTTTAACTACCTAGTAGAATAATATAATAGCGTCTACTTTAAAGAGATTCTCCTCTATAGGAGAATCTAGTTTAGCTAAGTTTATAGAACAGCTTAAACAAATAAGACAAGAATAACTTAAGGTAAATAAAAAAACTTAAGAATTAGAAAAACAGCTAGAGGGCCTTACTATAGCAGCCCCTAACTAGACCTTTCTTAACAAAATTACTAAACTTAAAACTTAACTTAAGAAATACTAGAGCAAACTACTTAAGCTTAGGTTACTAGACAAGTTTAACAGAACCTAACATAAACTTTATAGCTTCCTAGCCTTAATAGCTATCTATATAGACATTAACATAAACAAACTTCTAGACAACGCTAGCAAGGTTATATTTATAGCAGCACACTTTACTAAAAAGGCTATAAATTAGTTTAAGACGTACCTTAACAAGAAAATAGGGCTAATAGAGAAACATTAGGGCATAGAAACGCGTGCCCTGTTTGCTAGCTACTAATACTTTAAGAACAAACTTAGTCTTATATTTAGAGATGTTAACGCTAAAAGAGTTATAAAACAAAAGATTAACTATCTCTAATAGACTAAGTCTACGTTAGCATATACCTCTAAATTTAAACAATTAGCATCTAAGATTAAGTAGAACTAGTTAGCTCTAATGTTATAATACTATAAAGAATTAAAGGATTTAGTCTAATATAAAATAATCTAAATAGATTATGCCTACACTCTCTCTACACTAATTAAACAAGCTATTAAAATTAATAATAGCTTATACCTCTAGAACTAGAAAAAGGAAGGAAACTTTAGACATAGTTAGAAGAAAGGCAACTACTATAGACTAAAACCTATAGTCTTAGGAGCAAACTAAGAATCTAACAAGAGAGACTATTAGGGCTAATTCTAACAGAAACCTAAGGGAGACTGCTATAATTATAGTAAACTAGAACACTTTGCTAGAGAATATAGATTACTTAAAAAAGAAAATAGATTCTAGAACAAGGGCAACTAGGTTGCTATAAACAAGGAACTAAAGAAAGAAGCAAACTAAAGAGAGCGTACCTAGAAAGAAAGCAACGCACTTAAGGAACGTATTATAGCTAACTAAGAGCATAACAGTTTATACTAGACCTTCTATAGTAAGACAAATGCCTAACCTACTATAATATAAAGGTAAATATAGGATATTAGCCTAAGAAGGCTAGGCTAGCTATAACTTAAGAGGAAACACTAGCTATTAACAAATACCCTAAGATTAAACAGTTTACATAAGAACTAGACTCTAATAGCTTGTCTATAGAACAGAAGGATTCTAACAAAGCTATGCCTACACCCTTATAGACTGTCTAGGACAGTAAGAAAGAGAACAATAAAGATAACAAAGTTACGCTATTATATAATAATAATTAACTAATAGCAGCACGTAAAAAGATACTATAACATAAGGTTACCTTTAGAGAACCTAATAACTAGCAACAAACACTAGGCGCTAAAAGACATAGCAATAAAGAATACGTATAAGTCCTAGGACTAGCAACAATAGAACAAGTCTACTAGGGGTTAACTAACTACGCCTAAGAACTACGTTTCCTACCTAAAGATAACAAACCTGTTACTATTATATAACTATATAACAATTAGAAACTACTCTACTCTATTAGAAAAACATTTCTATAGTTTAAAGAATAGGTAGAAGACAACTTCGCGCTAATTAACAAAACCCCTAACAAACATATATAGAAAGAAATCAAACACTAGTTATAGAAGTAGACTAGTACCTACTAACGTAGGTACTAGTCAAGATCTAGATTCTAGTATAGGAACACTATAGTCCTATTAGAAACACCCTAAGGACAGCAACAACAAAGACTATAGACAAGTTACCTAGCATATTTTAAGATAGCCTAGGCATCTTGTTGTTAAGGAATACGTAATACACTGCTAAGCTAAATTAACATATAATTGTTTTCTAACTAGGGGAGGAAAGACACCCTTACTAAACTACTAACACTAGAAGACATCTATAGATAGAAGCAGTCTATAGACCCTAGAAATAACAGAAAGGTTAGCCTAGTCCCTAGGACATTACTCCCTATAGAATATATGCTAGGGCGACTGTAGTATAAGTGCCCTTAGAACAAATGTCTAAAACACGTCTAAAAGAAAATTAACACTAAACATTAGCCTTAAACTAATAGCCTAAAAGGGATAATAGAAAGACATACCTTATATTTCTAGGACAATACTATAGAACCTAGGCCTAAGTTATAATTAATAGTAGAGCTACCTAAAACTTTATATTAAAGCTTTATGCAAAGGT
The DNA here is from genome assembly GCA_002105025.1 of Clohesyomyces aquaticus. Lineage (NCBI taxonomy): Eukaryota > Fungi > Ascomycota > Dothideomycetes > Pleosporales > Lindgomycetaceae > Clohesyomyces > Clohesyomyces aquaticus. The sequence goes on from MCFA01000188.1 coordinate 72,490, forward strand.
ACTAGATAGCAGTGCATAAGAAAAGGTACCTAGAGATTGTCTATACTATTAAGGGAGACGCTTTCTAGGAACCTATTACTTTTAAGACTATAGCACATAACTTTCTACTGCTTAGGAGCAGGAGCTACTTAGTTTTAACGTTATAAAAATAGGGATACTAAAGATATTATCCTTAGTATGCCTTAGCTATAAAACAACAATCTATTATTAACTAGACAAAGGGAACTATAAGGATCCTCCTAAACTAAAGTATTAGTGTAGAATAGCTATAACTAACAGACCCTAGCAGAGACGCTACTAGAGGAATACTAGGAGTTCGTAGCAGCGTTTAGCAAACCTAAGATTATACTACCTAAACACTAACTATAGGACTATAGCATCCTACTAGAAGAGGGAAACAACCCTATTTAGACCTATATTTGTACTTATAGAAAAGGAGTCTAAAATCCTTAAAGAATACGTTAACAAGAGCCTAGACAAGGGATAGATATAACTATTAGCCTTACTAGCAGCGCACCCTATATTTTTTGTTATAAAAAAGAACATAGAAGAATTATAACTATACGTAGACTATTATAAACTTAATATAATAACAATTAAAAATAGGTACCTACTACTATTAATATTAGAAATATAAGACTACATTAGCTAGGCTAGGATCTTTATAAAACTAGACCTACGTAACGCCTATTAACATATAAGAATTAAGGAAAGAGACAAGTAGAAAACAGCATTTAGGACTAAGTTTAGACTCTATAATACTAGGTCATGCTGTTTAGCCTTACTAACGCACTAGCGTCCTTCTAGGAACGCATTAATATAGTTCTTAAGCTATACCTAGATTAGTTCTACATAGTATACCTTAACAACATTCTAGTATACTCTAACACTATAGAAGAACATAGCAAGCATGTATAGGGGTCCTTAAGGCACTAATAGACGCAAAGCTATACCTAAACCTAAGGAAGTGCGCATTCTATACTAAGAGGACTAACTTCCTAGGGTTTACTATTAAACTAGGGAAGATTAGTATAGATCTAGCTAAGATTAGAGCAGTCTAGGACTAGGAGGAGCCTAGAAGCCTAACAAATGTCTAGTCCTTTATTAGATTCTATAACTTCTGCTAGAAGTTAATACTAAACTAGTTAGAACTATTAGCACTATTAACAGAACTATCTAAGAAGGATATACTATTTAAAATAACTAAAGAGCAAAAGGAGGCATTTTAGCAAATTAAGGCTAAGTTTACTAAGGAACTAATAATCTACATGTTTAACCTAAACTAACTAGCAGGAGTAGAGACTAACGCGTCTAATAGAGCAATAGGAGCTATGTTATTCTAACATAACTAGAACAAAGCAAAAAGACTAGTGTTCTATTACTTATAAAAGCTTACCCCTATAGAATTAAACTATAACATATATAACAAAGAAGGGCTTCGAAATCAGACTCTACACCTCCACGCGGTGAAGCCTAGGAACCTGACTCTTATAAGCTCAGAGCTAGCGCAGAGACGTCGCGTTGAGGGCGGCGCGGTAGGTGACGATGCCCTGTGGTAAGACAGAGCAGAATTTTCACCGCGACCGTGCGCAACACAACTTAACGCGCCCATGACAGTTAGAACAGTTACGAACCCTATAACGCAAAGGACTACCTACCTACCTACGGCAACTAAACGATATAATTGAAAAACGACCTTCGCACCCCACTCCCTCGCTACGCGGACGAAATAGCAGCCTAGGCAGACCTCTCACCCTAGGCTAGACGAACCTCTCACTACCCCTTGCCTCTATAACTGCCCTAAGCTAGATAACTATAATTATAAGACGTAGATTATTACTCTTTCCTATAGGAGAGAACCTAGGTTAGGACCCTAGGGTAACAGACACCTAATATAAAGGGGCAAAGATCCTGCTTTAGCAGAAGGGGAGGGTCCTTTAGACAGGTCGTTATGTTACAACGGCAGTTTAGGCGTTATGTTATAACAACAGGCGCTAGGAGAACAGTAGACGTAGAGGCTATACTAACAGAGCATAGAGTAGGAGAGAGGAGGACAAAGACAGACACACGTAACATTATAAGGTATAAGGGACGTTAGACATAGAGGCATTTAGGACTTAGGTTAGGGAAAGCGTAACAGGGTAGGCGGTTAAGGCTAGAGGACAACAGCAACCTATAGGCGCAGGCGTCTTGCCTGCGCCTGCCTAGGTACGCACATATAGCACATAAACGAAAGGTGTTTTTCCCCTAGTACAGGCAAGCCTTTAGGAGCTGCTTCTACGACTAGCTAACAGGGGGTTTTTTGTTTACCTAGTGTAAATAGTAGCAATAGTCTACGTAAGCTAATAGGGCTTGCATTAGACAGTAAACAAGAATTAATAATAATAATAATATATAACAAAGAATTGTTAGCTATTATTAAAGCACTTAAAGAATAGAGAATAAATCTCTAGGGGCAAAACACTAAACTACTGTCTACATAGACTATAAGAACCTTATAGGATTCCTAACTAATAAGGAACTTAATCTAAGACAAGCATAATAGGCGTAGGAACTTATAGCATATAACATCTACATTGTCTACGTTAAAGGAACAGAAAACTAGAGAGCAGACGCACTAAGCTATAAACTAGGATACTAGAATCTTAAAAAAACATATAGCGCTGTTTTATAACAAGAACTAGACAGGTCTCTTATACTAAACATACCTAGGGTAGCAGCCTCTTAAGAGATAATTATAATAATTAGCAAAGACAACTAGACTAAATAAATAAAGAACGCTACTAAGGAATCTATATAGGAAATTAAAGACATTAAAGAAGCAATAGAACAAAGAGGCAACCTTGTCTTTATCTTTAGACAAACCTATATTCTATATAAAATATAAAAGAACTTTATATAAACCTTTTATAAGGCACTAGCTTATAGGCACTAAGGCATTAAAAAAACACTAGAGCGCCTTATAAGGAACTACTACTTTCTACATGTAAGAAAACTAGTTATAGAGATTATACAAAATTACGTAGATTGCTAACAAAACAAACATACTAGACACTCTTTATATAGCCTTCTATAACTAACAGAACTAGCAGAAAGAGCTTAGGGAACTATATTACTAGACTTTATTGTTAAACTTCTAAAGTCTAAAGACCTACTTACTAGAGCATAGTATAATGCTATACTAGTTATAGTAGAGAAACTTATATAGTACTCCTACTTTATACTATACTAGGAGGATTTAGACGTAGAACAGTTTATATATGTTATGCTCTAAGTAGTCCTTATAGAACATAGCGTCCCTAATAAAATTATATTAGATAGAGACCTAAAGTTTGTCTCTAAGTTTTAGCAAACTATAATAGCTAAACTAAGAATAAGGACGGCTATGTCTACGTTCTATTACCTATAAACAGACAGACTTATAGAACAAACAAATTAAACAGTTAAATAGTGCCTAAGATGCTACCTTAACTATTAATAGAATAACTAGGTATTGCTATTACTATTAGCATAGTTTATATATAACAGCGTAATACATAGCGTAACAGGAATATTACTATTTTTTGCTACGTATAGGTACTACCTAGGAATATACTAAAATCTAAAACAATACTTTTATATAGCTAGAGGGCTAAGGAAAAGTAGGATTATCCTTTAAATACACTAGCAACTCTAAGAGGACGTAAAATTCCTCTATAATAAAATGTTAAAGTACTATAAAAAAAGCATAAGGATAGACTAGCATTTAGGAAAGGGGAAAGAGTTTAGCTATCTTAAAAAAACATTAGAGCTAACGCCCTAACAGCAAACTTAATTACGTTAGGATTAGACTATATAAGATTAAAAAACAGGTCTTACTAGTAGCATATAAACTTAAAATACTTAGAACTATAAGAATCTATCTAACATTCTATGTTTTACTCCTAGAAAGAGCACCCTAAGGCGTGAAACTAGCAGTCTATAAAGCAGCTACGTATAGCTAGGACAAAGAATAGAAGTTAACATAATCCTATAACATAAGTATAGAACAGAAAGGACTACTACCTTGTTAGGTAGTTAGAACAGATAAAAAGGGAAAACTATAGAATAACAGTAGGAACTAGAAGAGAACCTTAATTGCCCTAAGAAGCTAATAGAGTTCTATAACCTAACTCTTAAAGGAACCTAGGAGTTAGCAGCCTAAAGCCTAGCTCGCCTAGCAGCAAGCTAGGAGGACACTGTTATCTTTAGCGTTGTGAGAGACGCCTAGGCTAACTGCTGCCTCCTATAGGGGAACTACTAGAGTTTTATCCTTATTATCTAGCTCCTTATCTAGCATTGCCTCTATAAGTTATAACTGCTATAAACTCTTCTTAGCAAGAAACCTTTAGTGTTTCTAGAGCTAAAGAACCTTTCGCGAGCCTCTGCTACCCTATAAGACACCTTAGCTATTTAATTAAGCGCAAGCTCCTGCTAACAGATTGCCTTAACTAACTTAGCTTCTACTTTCTTTCTTAACTAGTTAACAGCTCTCCTAGACAAGGTAAGCAACAATTACGTAGTTAGGATTAGCGCGTATATTTAGACATAGAGACCTAGAGGCCCTTAGGGAATTTATAAAGACTATAAACGTTTGCCCTAATATAAGCTTTATAGCTTAACTATTAGTAGAAACAGTTTACATTTAGTGTTAGGACTAAGACAAACATATTATAAGCAGCGTAATAATAGCAACATAATAGAACTATTAGAAGAAACATAATTAGCAAGTTAAAGGCGTTATAGAGTAGAGCTAGAGGCACTGTTAATAGTTTTATAGGAAGGAGGCATAGAGGACAACCTTAGCTAACTAATTAAGTAGGGCTAACATGCTATTTATTTAGCAGACTTAGAATAGAACAACCTTGCCCTAGGCGCATAGAAAGGGGAGATAGTATTACGAATATTACTTGCTAGAGTAATATTATAAACAAGACAGCATGACAGAGTGTTATGTTTAACCTAGTCTTTAACCTAGTTAAGCCTAACGACAGTATAAACCTAATAACAGGGGACGACGGCCCTCTAGAGGCTAACAACCTTAGAGAGGAGGCTTAGCATAACATAGACACGTGATCTAACATCACGTGTGCTAATCTGTTAATCTATACTACTTAGCAGCAACAGATTAACAGATTAAGGGAATAATAATCTATGTAATCTGTGCCTCTTAGCAATAACAGATTAAACAGATTATAAAGGAACAGACTAGTATATAGAGACCTATAGATCCCTATGTAGTTCCTTTGTAGTTAATCTCATGTTCTTGCACATAGGCACCTTTAACAAGTAACACTTTATTATAAACTAATTACAAGTATACTATTAGCCTACTACTTCTAACGTCTATCTTGTACCGTTTAAAGCATAACTACCCCTACGCATCTCTAGCAACCCTCCCCTTAGCCAAGGCTTAGGCAAGTTACCGCCCTAGCGTTACACTAGCCCTATAGCTAGAGAAAGCAGACGCATTTGCTAATACCCTTAATAACAAGTCGCGTGTGTACGCTATCGTAGTTAGTAGCATACTTACGTTAAGACTAGCAGAACGAAAAGAAGTTATATTACCTCCTAAGCTAGGGGAATATTAAGACGTAGCTAATAAAGACGCTGCTAGGACGCTACTAGACTACTACGAAGCTAACTACGCTATAGAACTAGAGAATAGTACTACTGCCCCTTATAGCCTGCTATATAACCTATCCCTAAAGGAACTCTAAGTCCTATAAGACTACATTAAGCAGGCAAAAGCAAAACGCTAGATTTATAAAAGCATAAGCCCTGTAGGAGCCCTAATACTCTTTGTCTCTAAGAAAAACAGAAGTCTATAACTATGCGTAGACTATTAAGGCCTAAACAAGGTGACTTAGAAAAACTAGCTAGCGCTACCCTTTATTAGCAAGACGCTAGATTATCTAACAAGCGTAGTAGTCTTTATAAAGTTAGACCTAAAGGACGCGTATTACTATATATAGATCTAGCAAGGCAACAAGTAGAAGACAGCGTTCTGCACGCGTTATAGCTATTTTAAATACCTTGTTATGCTATTTAGGCTTACTAATGCCCTAGCTACTTTCTAAGGCTATATTAATAAGGCGCTAGCAGGATATACTAACGTATTCTATGTTATATATCTTAACAATATCCTAATTTTCTCTAATAACAAAGAAAACTACTAGGACTATGTCTAAAGAATATTTAACTAACTATGCTAGTATAGTCTGTTTATAAATTTAAAGAAGTATGCTTTTATAGTAGACTATGTTAAATTCCTTAGGTTTATTATGCGCCCTAATAGCGTAGAGATAGACCCTAAGCAAGTGTTAATAGTAGTAAACTAGAAGACCCTAAGCACGTTCTAAGACGTTTAGATCTACTTAGGCTTTATTAACTTCTATAGACGCTTTATATATAGATTCTCTATTATTATAAAGCTAATTACTAACCTGCTAAAAGGATTAAAGCAGGGAAAGAAGCCTAGGCCTTTCTACTAGACCCCTAAGGCAGAGCAAGCGAAACGCTAGATAAGCAAAATCTTTTTAAAGGCACTACTTTTAAGGCACTATAATCTAGAGCTCTCCTTATAACTTAAGACAGACGCTTTAATTTATAGGTATGCTGCTATTTTCTTATAGAAGTTTAAGGATAGCAACTAGCACTCTATAGCCTTCTAGTTAAGAAAGCTTAATAGAGCTAAACAAAACTATAAGACTTATAATTAAGAACTAGGAGCTATTATATAGGCAATAAAACACTAGCGTTACTACGTTAAAGGCCTAGCGATTAGGCTAGAGGTTCTATTAGACTATAATAACCTATAAGGGTTTATAAACGCGTAAACTCTTATAAAGAGACAAGCAAGATAGGCAATGCTTATTATAGCTTATAATTTTAAAATTAAACATAGGCTAGGGAAAAGCAATTCTATAGATAGGCTGTTAAGACAACCCTAGGGCGCAAGCGAAGCGCTAGATCTAGAAAAGACTAACTTGTTGCCTAGCCTATAGCAGAAACTATAGCTAGAGGAAGAGAGTTAATCCTTATAGCTAAGGCTAGAGCAGGATTTAACAGGTGGCTAAATAACAGCTATTTACATAGCAGGCATACTATATTCTATATGTAATGTCTTAGAAGAGTTATAAAACGTAGTAAGGCCGCTAGGAGTAAGCAGGCCCCCTAGCGAGGTACTCGTAGCTTAAGGAGCAATACGAGTAACACAGAGGCTCACAAGAGCGTAGGCTAAGAAGGCTAGGGCTAGAGAACAGCTATATAAGGAGCTATTAAGCTCACTTATAATATAAATTAGAGAGCTATAACGCTTAGATCCCTAGACAACTAGGATATAGAAAGATAGTGCTAAGACTACGAGATAGCAGCGTCGCGCTAGACAAAGACCTAACCTATAGGCCTTTAATAGCTAGGGCATGCTACGCTATAAAGGCAGGCTATACGTGCTAAAGGAACCCTTGCTAAGGCAAGAAGTGCTATAGCTTTATTATAATAATCTATTAGCAGGACACTTTAGCAGGGCTAAAACTTAAGAGTTAATTGCTTAGAAATACTTCTAGCTAAATATAGAACTAGAAGTAAGGGAGTATATTAACTCCTGTTTAACCTGTCTGTTAACTAAGTCGTTATAATAGCGTCTATATAGCAAACTATAGTTGCTTCTATAACCTAATAGTCCCTAGTTATAACTTACTATAGACTTTATTACTAGACTACTACTAAGCTATTGTGGCCCTATCGTGTACGATGCGATCCTAGTAGTAGTAGACAAGTACACTAAGATAGCGAGATATATTCCTATAGTATTATTATTGATTCTTGTTTACTGTCTAATGCAAGCCCTATTAGCTTATGTAGACTATTGCCACTATTTACACTAGGTAAACAAAAAACCCCCTGTTAGCTAGTCGTAGAAGCAGCTCTTAAAGGCTTGCCTATACTAGGGGAAAAACACCTTTCGTTTATGTGCTATATGTGCGTACCTAGGCAGGCGCAGGCAAGACGCCTGCGCCTATAGGTTGCTGTTGTTCTCTAGCCTTAACTGCCTACCCTGTCACGCTTTCCCTAACCTAAGTCCTAAATGCCTTCTATGTCTAACGTCCTTTATACCTTATAATATTATATATGTCTGTCTTTGTCTTCTTTTCTTTTACTCTATACTCTATTAGTATAGCCTCTACGTCTACTGTTTTCTTAGCGCCTATTGTTATAACAAAACGCCTAAACTGCTATTATAACATAATAACCTATCTAAAGGACTTTTCCCTTCTGCTAAAGCAGGATCTTTGCCCCTTATATTAGGTGTCTGTTACTCTAGGGTTCTAACCTAGGTTCTTTTCTATAGGAAAGAGTAACAATCTACGTCTTATAATTATAGTTATCTAGCTTAGGGCAGTTATAGAGGCAAGGGGTAGTAAGAGGTTTGTCTAGCCTAGGGGTAAGAGGTCTGCCTAGGCTGCTATTTCGTCTGCGTAGCGAGGGAGTAGGGTGCAAAGGTTGTTTTTTAATTATATTGTTTAGTTGCTATAGGTAGGTAAGTAGGTAGTCCTTTATGTTATAGGGTTTATAACTGTTCTAACTATTATAGGCGCGTTAAGTTATGTTACGCATAGTCATAGTAAAAATTCTGCTCTGTCTTACTATAGGGCATTGTTACCCACTACGCCGCCCTTAACGTGACGTCTCTGCGCTAGCTCTAAGCTCATAAGAGTTAGGTTCCTAGGCTTCACCGCGTGGAGGTGCAGAGTCCGATTTCGAAGCCTATATTCCTATAGTAAAAACCCTCTAAGTAGCAGACCTTGCTAACATCTTTATCTCTAAGATAGTTTAATTCTTTAGCCTCCCTTAGGGCATAGTCTCTAACTAGGGCAGTGTATTTACTAGCTAATTCTAGTTAGACTTCTGCTTTGCTTTAAAAGTAAAACGCTAGCTAAGCATAGCCTTCTACCTATAAACTAATAGACAAACAGAATAGCAAAACTAAACGCTAGAGCAATACCTTAGAGCCTATATTAACAAGAAACAAACATAATAGGCTAGCCTACTTCTACTAGCAGAATTTGCGTATAACAACGTAACCTATTCTATAACTAGCACTAGCCCTTTCTACGCTTGCTATAGGTTCTACCCCCGCCTAGACTACGAGCTAAACCTATAGACCTAGGTGCCTAGTGCTACAGACTAAGCGCGCTAGCTAAGCTAAGACCGCAAAGCGATAGCAAAACACTAGGAGGACGTAGTGCAAAGCTAAGCAAGGAACTATAACAAACGCTATAAGCTATAGTCTTTTAAGGTTAGAGACCTAGTATTACTCTTAACTAAGAATCTTTAACTCTACCTCCTAAACTAAAAGCTAGCACCTCTCTTTATAGGCCTATACTATATTAAGGAACTAGTTAGAACGTAGGCGTATTAACTGCTCCTCCCCCTAGGATGCGAATATATCTAGTCCTTAACGTCTCCTAACTAAAGCCCTACGTCTTTAGGCCTAGAGAACAAGAACTACTTTTAGGGCCTATAAGGTAGATTAATAACAAAGAGCAAGCAGACTGCTATAAAGTTAAAGCCTTGCTAGACAAAAAAAAACATTATAACTTAATCTAGTACCTAGTTAAATAGAAAGGTTAGCCCCTAGAATATAACAAGTAGGTATATGTAGAAGACATAGACAAGGACCTAGTTACGTAGTTTAAGAAAAAATAGAGGGGAGAATAAGTATTAGGCCTATAAGGGCAAGGAAAATAGAAGTTTAAAAGGACCTAGAGGCCCACGCTAACCTACTACTACGCACTTATATCTCTAGCAACTTGCTATAGAGCGAATAACAAAGCGCCTATAGAGGACTGTTGTCTTTATTGTCTATATCTATCTTCTCCTCTAACTCCTCTACTACCTCTTCTTCTCCCCTTTCTTCTTTTTATTCTCCTTCTTACCTAAATCTAACTACTTATTATCTATTAGCGTATTAGCGTTGCTAAGTAGAGCATGCTTATGCTATATAAAGTTAGAACGTAGTTAAAACGCTAGTAAAAGAATAACTTATAGACTAGCAGAGAATATCTAGAATTCCTTCTAAGGCAGTAGCTACATAGTTAGTAGCCTACACCTAGAGGAGCTAAATTTTGTCGCCCTTAGGCTGCTTAGTTAAGCCATGCTTTACCTCCTTGTAGAGGAAAGCCTTAACGTCTTTCTTATAGCTACGTTTTACCTGCTTAAACATAGCAGCAACGTAAAGAATCTTGTCCTTAGCCTTGTTAAAGCAGCTAGTATTAAGGCAGAGAAGTTTATTAACTTCCTTTTAGAAGCTAGGCAGAACAACAGCATAGTCTTTCTTTAACCTAGCGTAGTACGTACACTTTGCTATTGCTTCCTTATAGCACTCTTTTTCTCTCTCTCTAATATGCTTTAAGCAGCGTAGACAGACTAAAACATTAAGTTTTAGAATAGGGGTAGCGTGGCAAGCAAGGGGAGTAGTCTATATGCATTATTAACAACGTTAAAACGCAGGCATAGCAACAGACCTATAGGGGTAGCTAGATTATTGCTAGCGTTTATAGTAAGTGTTAAACAGAAGTTGCTAGGAGAATAAAAGCAAGACGCTAGTTTAAAATATATAGAAGAAAAGAGTTATAGTTAGCATAATAGAAATTAATAGAAGCATAGCATTATTTATTTTCTATATAAACTATTACCTACTGCTATAGCAACCTTAGAAAGGCAGTTAATAATGCTAGGACAATAATTATTGTTATGTTATAGTAGCAACTATTATAGTTACTAAGGACAGTGACTATCTAGGAGAGGGGATAATTATAACGCTAGTGCTAACACACTAACGCGGACACCTATGTGAGGTTGCCTAGGCGCGGCCGCGCTAGCGAGACGCTAGCGAGACACTAGCTTGTAGCCGTCTTACTATAAGGAGGACTAGAACTCTCTAGAAGGAGAGTAGAATTTAGTTTTCTCTTAACCTTACTTCTTAATCCTTACTTAAGTGTTGCTTATTGCTACGTAACCTATTATATTATGTTATAATAGTAGTTTAGGCGTTATGTTATAAC
>MCFA01000189.1:0-83217 GCA_002105025.1 Clohesyomyces aquaticus
TGCAGGCACCGCATTAGTCCTGGGACATCTCAGATGAGTTGGGAATGCTGTATTCAATGAGAAATTCCAATTCACAAAACTAGACGTGTGCAACGATTACTGACGTCTTACTAGTAAGCCTGTGTGGTGCAGATGGACATCGAGATAGGGTAACGAAAAGGCAAAGCAGGCAGCCGCAATGCAGTGAAATGATACAGCCGATGATGGTTCTTAGATTTTGGCACTCGGCAGATACATATACTGTGTTGGAGAGAGCGATCGTTGGAGGGAGGTACGGAGGGAGGAACTGTGTGGGAGATGACGTTGGTTCCTGACTAAGGCGAGGAATAATCACGTGACAGAATCGGCATATCGGAGTTGGCGCACCGACCAAGCGGACATCATCTCTTGCGGAAATTCATTCGAGATTTCAGAGTCTGTCGGAGTAGTAAATGATTCGCAAAACATGCGCACACGAGTTTTGAAGACGGCTATATCTGCGCCACGTATAGCCGGACTGTGTCGTTTCTCGCCATGGACTTGCCAGTCAAGCAAAGTTTACGCAGCCCGCAATCACCAATTCTCCACACAGCCGTCGACCGAGAAGCCATACTACGTTACCACACCGATATTCTACGTCAATGCGGCCCCTCATGTCGGCCACCTCTATAGCATGGTACTGACAGATATTCTTAAGAGATGGCAGCAATTGAAAGGGAATAGGGCTATACTATGCACCGGTACCGATGAACATGGGCTGAAGGTAATTTCCGACTCTGAATCTTCATTCTCATCATCATTGTCATTATCAATTCTGACATGTCCTTAGATACAACAAGCTTCTGCAAATGCTGGAATAGACCCGAAGCTGTTCTGCGACAAGGGTGCTGAAATATTCAAAGTAACGTTGCCATGGCCCGGACTCGACCGCATCGACTGACGGTGCTCCAGGAACTTGCAAGCAAGGCCGAAATATCGAACGATCATTTCATAAGGACGACAGACAAGGAGCACAAAGACGCGGTGGAGTACGCTTGGGTACGCCGGAAACGGAATCCTCCAAGTAGACTCGGCGCTGATTCGGGATAGTTTCTGCTGCAAGAGAAGGGATACATTTACACCTCAAAACATGAAGGGTGGTACTCCGTGTCTGACGAGGCATTCTACCCTCAGTCGGCCATCCAATTATACCTCGACCCTCCTACCGGCCGGAAAATCATGGTATGTACTACATGAGCCGTATTCCATCGGATTGCTCACCATGATCAGACGTCGATTGAAACTGGCAGCGAGGTGGAATGGACCTCAGAGAAAAACTACCACTTTCGACTGTCCGCTTTTCGTGACGATCTCCTCGAGTTCTACAAAGCGAACCCTACATGGATATTACCGGATTATCGTATGAAGGAGGTTGTCGATGCTGTCGAGTCCGGTCTCGAAGATCTCTCGATATCGCGCCCATCCAGCCGTCTCAGCTGGGGCATCCGAGTTCCACAAGACGATACGCAGACCATGTATGTTTGGCTGGACGCTCTGATGAATTACGTTACCAAGGCCGGCTACCCATGGCAACCCGGGCTGGACCATGTGGGGGGATGGCCTGCAGATTGTCATGTGATTGGTAAAGACATCGTCCGGTTTCATTGTATCTACTGGCCAGCTTTCCTCATGGCGCTCGACCTTCCCCTGCCAAAGCGGATTCTTACTCATGGTCATTGGACGCTTGGCGGCTCCAAAATGTCGAAATCAACTGGCAAGGTTGTCGACCCTTTCCACGCACTTGATCGATTTGGTCCGGACGTCATGCGGTTCTTCTTAGCACACGATGGTGGCCTCGTACAAGACGCAGACTACGACAATATTCGAATAATCCTATTATACAACAAGTTTCTCATGGGACATTATGGAAACTTGGCTTCACGGGTCATGCGAGGGAAAAAATGGAGCGTCCGAGGCGCAGTTGAGAGGATTGGAGACAGATTAGAAGAGGAATGTCAAGAAGGCCCGGGATCGCGATATTACAAAAATAGTCTGTGTACGATAGCCCCCAAGGTCGAAGTAGCGATGGATGCATTTGACCCACGCGGGGCGGTGCGCCTCATTGCGGACTTTGTTCGCGGTGTAAGTTTATATACCTGCCACACCCCTTAAGCCCTCTCGAGCCTGCTCTAACAAAAAACAGACCAATCTATTCTTCCAGATGTCGGAACCGTGGGACAAGGTGTTGACCTTTGGAGAAGGCAATCCAGGTGAAGACGTCGATCAGATAATATTTCTTGCTGCAGAGGGCCTCCGCATAACCGGTATTCTGCTGCAACCCTATATGCCAAACAAAGCGGCACATTTACTCGATATGCTGGGCGTTGATGCGTCGCGTAGGACCTTCGAGTACTGCCGGCCTGGTTGCGATTTGGAATATGGGACGCCGAAAGTTGAACTGGGGGTCTCTTACAACGGAACTTTATTCCCACCTCTGGCAAGCGAGGAGTAACGTGCTGAATTGGAGAATCAGTGTATAACAATTGTACTATCTGTAGCAATTCGTTCTTAGTGCAGGGGACAGTCGTCCAAAGCACAGCAGCTATACCAAAACTTTCAATATTTGCAGTACTATGTGTTCGCTTGCATGTATCTAGCGCTGGCTCTACACCACAACTGTACTCGGCCCGCAGCACGCGGATTTTTGGCGCTAAGGCTGACCGCGCACGGGCTGAGTAGGCGCGAGGCTGTCAAAGAGGGGAGTTCTTCGCGAGCCTCGGTTCCACCTTCTACGAGTAGGCCTCTTTTGCTCTCTCAACGGCGCTGTACTCGACCACAACACCACCAAACCACCAACCCACCAAACTGACCACGGCCATCTTTCAGCGTTATTATTTTACATGGATAGAGGTTAACCTGCACTCGTTATAGGTCAATTCGATCCTGCCAGTCGTCGCCATGGCGCTCAACTGGGACAAGCTTGAGAGACACCGACGAGAGAATCCGAAGCCCAAGCCCGCTTTCGATGCTTGCAAGAGGCTGCTCAAAAAGCGACCTGCAGATCCTTATCTTCTGGTAACCCACGGATACCCCGCAACTTCTTGTTCCTTTGCTGATGAAAATCCACCAGGCATGGCAAGCCGATACATCACTCGCGCTTAGACAAAATTCCGACCGAATCCTCTCTGAACTATTGATGCCATTGTGCAACAGGAAGGATCCTTTAGATGACTCCAGACTTCTGGGTTACATCTACGAGATGATCTTGGAAGCCACGAGAATCCAAAATCCGCTGAAGCTGGATCTCGCATCTGCTGGCGAGCAAGCCCTGAAAGCATGGTCCAATGCGGCCAAACTCAAGACGAAAACCCGGAAAGCTAAGCTCGATTATTGGTCCTCGCTGTTCGTCATTTCCATGAAGGAGGATTGTTGGGAAGACGTTCGATGGGTAAGCCCATTGCAATCATCTGCCATCCGCCATGTACACCGTACGCAATACTGACCTTTCTTAGAGTGTCACTCAAGCGCTGCAAGAGGGACCCACGTACAGGAAGAGGGCCGTCTTTTCGCTGATCCTTGCGAACCAGCTTTCGTATGAGAGGAAGCTCGAGGGACGGCTCGCCGCCTCACCAGCAGTCGAGATTCAAAAACGAGTCGCGCTTAATAAGATGGTGCTCGCATTTGAAAACACCTGGAAGTCTCCGGTAAGTTCAAATTATTCATCTGGCAGGCTTCTAGCTCACCCTAGATCAGAACGACCCAGTCCGGGTGGAAAATATGGGCGATCTGCGCTTCATGGCACAGATCTTTGCACGACAGAAGCTTGCCACTGAATTCGCTACCCGCATCAACCAGGCTCCAGAGTCCGTTCAGAATATCCTTGAGGCCCACAAGACGGAATTCACGGAGATTTTGTCGACTATGTACACAGCCGAAAAAAAATGGCAGGAGCTATACGACATGATGATGAAATGCGTGGAAGAAGGATACACTCGGGAACTTGAACGACAGAACGTTCCAGGTAACTGGCTCATCTGGGGTAACATGCTCAGAGCGTTATCTTATCTACATCCGAGAACAGAGTATGTTCATTCACGTGGAATGACAAACAAAAGGATTAGACTAACCTCCACAGGGCGGCAGCGATAGCCAGCCAAGAAATCCTTCCGAAGCTTGCAAAATACGGCAGCCCGGGCCGGAACCCTAATTTGATACGAATTGCTATCGCTTCCTTCGCTGGAGTCGATACGCTGCTGCAATTCATCAAGGATTACTGGACAAAGTACAAGCACTTGAAGTCATGCTTTGCAGACCTGCAGAAGTTTGTGGAACGATTGAGTCGAACACAACAAGTGGAATTCCTAAAATTTGCCTCCGGCCTAGACCAAGAATCGGGGAAACTTCGCGACAAGTCCGAGGTAAGGCGACGCCGTAGAATCCATTCCAGCCAGTGAACTGTCCCCCTCGACCCGGGCCTTGCTAAAAGATGTTTAGGGAGCAGCCGAGCGATGGCTTCTAGAGGAGATCAATATCACGAAATTCAACTACATGTTGAGTATCTCGCCACTTTTCAGCAAGAGTGAGGATCATATCCGTCTCACCGAACAATTTGTCGCAAACGCAATGAGTCTCTACGGCATCAGTATTGGCTTGGCGGTGGATAGCTATGACTTAGGCTGGGAAGCCGGTTGGCTTGCGACCTATGGCCTCCTCAAGATCCAAGATTTCCGACAGAGCCCCGCTCTCGAGACGCAAGAGAACAACAGCGCAAAGAATGCAGAGGACACCAACGTACAAGGGCTCATCCAGGCCGGAATTTCCTCTCTGTATTTTACGTCTTCGGAGGCCGGGAAACGAAATCGCACAATGATGTTGCTGTCAACTCGACTCCACATGCTCCTGGGACTCGGCAGCATTGCATACCAACAATATCGCTACGCGATTCTAAAAGAAATGCTTCAGGATACCCTTTCGTATCATCTGCTGTCTCGAATCTCACAGCATCATCCATTCGACTGCAAACTCCATCTCAGCAATGAAGAATTCTGCCCTGAAGATGAACTCCGAAAAGTCATCTCCATCATCAACAAGATGGGCGATAGGGCTGGCGATTTTGTGTATGCGGACATGGAGAAGTTCAAGTACGAACAATGCTTCGAGCTTCTCGAGTTTCGTCAAAAGACTAAATGTAGTCTAACAAAGCATCTTGCTTTGCTTGAACTTCGGCGGATTCAACGGCTAAAGGATGCTCCACCTACAGACGTAGAAATGACATTGGGTGGTAAGCTAAAATCCTGTGCCCAATTTCATCGGTATCTGCTAATTAAGTGTAGAATGCCGCAACATCTCCGACAACCGTGACCTTGATGTTCTACCCAATTATGGTCCCACCTACGCTGGGCAGCCGCAGTGGCTATTCGATTACCCCAGCAAGGATTGGCTCCTCGACTATTATGAGTTACAAGATCGGGCCTTCAATCTTACTTTCCAGGAGGATCGGTCATATCAAATCTCCAATCTCATGGTTGAGGCGTCAAAGCTACGTGGCCCGATTGAGATAAGGGAACATCATGGAAACAAGATCGAGAAATCCATGGCATGGTCCTGGTATTACACGACAAAGGCTGCCGTTGAGCTTTACAACCCAATACAGGCGAACCCGAATATGGGAGAAATCCAGCGATTTCTCGAGAAGTTGCGCGATCATTTCACCTTAGCGAAAAATAAATTCGAAACCTGGTACAATGTACCGGCGAAAGGACGAGATGTTGATGAGACGAAAAGCGAGTCAAGGAGTCTGTTGCCAACTGAAGAGCTTCTCGAGTTTTACTTTGGAGAACTCGAACTCCTCAAACTAAATTCGAAGCTTTGCGCTCGAGTGGAGGAGATCCTGTTGCCGGACAAAGGAAAGAAGGGCAAGAAGCAGGCGCTTGAGCTGCCTTTCTGGGTCCGCGATTTCAACCTCGCCGTAGCGGAGTGTTACGAGGCCATCCGGATCTCGGCCGAGAGCTACATCGCCGCGCTTAAGGACCGTGGTGTGGAGAATGTGCTTGGGCATGCGCGGGCCGGTATCTCGGGACAAGCGCTGGCAAAGATGATTCCGAGCCACCAGCTGGTGGGGTATGCAAAGATGTACGTCGATTCCGCGATCGACGCGCTGGAGGGCGTCTTAAAGGTCAAGATCGAGTGGCGGGGCCGCTAGGAGTCGGTTATTGCGGACATCTTGCCCTCAGATGTACTTCCGAGGGGCGGCAGCCCCATTGGATGGACTTTCTGATAGCTGGTTGAGGTTCTTCGTCCTATATTCTAACTTCTCGAATGAGATGTCTGGCCTCAGGCTTTTCTGACATGGGAACATGGAATGTATTCTTCTTGCTCTGTGCCGTGACCATGCGACTTGATCAAGAAGTGAATAAATCAACTTGCACACACGCAGAACCAGGCTACAGTTCTAAGTAATAGCCGGCTCTCTGGTTCTGCTCAATAACTAGACTACGAGATTTGAACCACACTCTAGATCCTGATCGTGCTGTAGTCTAAAATCAAACTTCATATCCAACATCTTCCTGCCACCTTTACAAGCCATCACGGAGCCTTAAAGCTGAATTTTCGCAGCCCGTGCTGTCTGTCTATCTGTCTATTACAATGTGGATGATACGACCAACATACAGAAAACAGAGATTTGGCTACTTTCCATTCATCTCTGCATTGATCATTCATCAGCCCTAACTCTCTGCCAGTGCCAGATCCAAACTACGCATGGGACCATCATGGAATTCCAGCCTTGCCGTCCAAAGTATCCCTCCCTTCTACAGCTCTATCTCATTTCAGCTTGTCCCAAATATCCAGCGTACCATCTCGACAACCCCTCATATTCCCTCAAGCTTATATAAAGGAACGAACTAAACATCAGCACATCAATCATACTATCAGTCACAATCACAGCACACCCCCAATATTTGAAAGATGTTCAAATCATTCATCTACCTCTCTTTCCTTCCTTAGGAATGCACCCCACCGATCCAGAGTTCTACCAGCCAAGCAACCAAGCCAGACCCCATCGCATGCCATCCCACCTAGATCTCCCTTCCTTCCACACCCTCATCTCCGTACGTATCAGTAGCTCCAAAAGCAATCATCCACCATCCATCCTATCTTGTCCCAATTTTCCGGTCGCTTTTCCTTCCCATCCCCGCTGAAGAGAAGAGAAGAGAAGAGCTCAATAACTCCACCTGCTCGTGCTCCCGCGACGTTGCGTTCGAAAGACGCCGACGCCGAGGCTCATTGCGAGCCACCAGCGCGCGAGGAAGCTCAAATGCTTGCTGTGCTGTGCATTTCTGTGCTACGCGCAGCCCAAGCTGAAAGTGCACCAAAAAGAAAGAAAAAAGCCAACGCCATGAATCGCCATGCTGCAAAAATGAATATGACTGTGAATGTGAGGATCCGAAGTTTAAATGCACAGAGCAGGATGAAAGCGGACGAATAAAAGTTATGGTTCCGTGAAAAGCACTTGGGAGAAGAAAAAGCCGTGTTCCAAGAATGGAAGAAAGAAAGTGGTCGTTCGTAAATGGCGTGGGACATGCATGTGTCGCATGTAGCGGGCGGCTTGAGTCAGGATGCGGGAATCGTGGATCCTTCAGGCCTGAGTGGGTTTACTCGTCCTGCGTGTACAGGTTCTGGTTCAGGATCTTGTTCATGGTAAACATGTGGACACGGTCCTGCTTGAACACGGCTCGCATAGCGTCGTCGCACCGGATCTGGCGCTTGTCGGTTGGATCCTGGAGATCTCGCTCCTTGACGTACTCCCAAATCTTCTTGACGGTTTGGGGGCGTGAAAGCTAGGGTGGCTGAGTCAGCAAATTGTGTTTGAAGATAGAGCATAATTCGAAACTGAATATAGAGGATTAAACTTACACTAGTTTCTCCCAAGAGCTCGGAGAGCGGAGCTGATAATGTCATTGGCTTCTGTGGTGGTTGTCAGCTTCCATAGTGCTGTATTGATGGTACTGAGCAGACGTACGTGGAAACCTCCTGTGCGCTTGACTTCCTTCTTCTCTGCCCCACTGCCCGAAGCAATGTCGGAATCGTCCTCATCCTTGACCTTGTTCGCGCTCTTCTTTTTCTCTTTCTTCTTCTTGGGCAGCGGCGCCTTCTTCTTTGTGTTCCCACCCCGTGTGCTCCTTGCCCTTGACTTGAGATTCTCCTCGGCCTGCAACCGAGCTGCATACGCCGCATCGTCTTCCTCGGTGCTCTTGTTCTTCTTCTGCTTCTTCTTTGGGGGGCTTTGTTCCAATTCGGAGAGGGCAGATTCGTCGTCTGGGGTGCGCTTCTTGGAGTGTGGGGCGCTATCACCGGAGCTGTCGGCTGCAGGGGCTTTGGTACCATTTGTGGCCGCGTGTCCATGCTCGATGGTAGGGATGGGTTCTGAGGGTTCGGGGTCGGCTTCTGAGGCGCCGTTGCGCTCGTTGTGAAACTTGTCGAAGCGTGTCATGATGAGCGCCGTGACTTCATCCTGGGTTGAGCTGTTAGCAGATGGCACAGTTGTAGGAGAAGGCTTCCGACGTACTTTCTGATGTGAGATGTCATAGTCGACCTTTTCCTGCAGGCCCTTTCGTATGCGCTTGGCGGAGATGGTGTTGAGGTCACTTGCCGCGAGGATCTCATCAATGATGGCCGAGTACGACGCCGCGACCTCTGCAGGAAGAGCTGGAGGCGCAAAGGGTCAGCATTCAGCATTGCCGACATTGTCGACATTGTGCCCAAAGTGGACTACGTACACGGCATGGTGGCTGGTGGTGGTCAAGCCGGCAACGCTGCTCGGAGGAGGGCGCAGGCAGCGCAGGGGAGTAATATAGTGTCGCAGGCCACTACTGGAGGGCTTCCTCGGGCGCGTGAAGCTGTCACCGCTCACCTGGCAAGAGGCGGTGGGAGGGGACCGGGAGAGACAGCTGGGCGGGAGGATGGTGATCAGATGGCCTGAAAGAGGTTATGGAGATGCTCTGGTGGGGGTCGGCTCGTATTCCGCACCAAGCAGCGGAGGATTGTGCCGCAGCAGCGACAAAGGAATGGCTGCTTTGAGGAGGGTGTGAGTTTGACTGATGCGGCAGCGGTCAATGGCAGTCTGCGCGTCTGCGTGCTGCGAGTCTGCGAAGTCTGCGTGCGCGACAAGTGGAAGCAGTGGTCAAGGTGAAGCTCCATCCAGACTTCGGCCAATCCAGGCACACGCCGGGGCCGGGAGGCTGGGGAACCTCGCATCAACCACATGCAGCCACCCACCCTGCCACCCCCATCACCCGGTCGCCAATGCCCACAGGGCGACAATCTAAGTAGACAATCTAGGTACACGCACAACATTCAACGTGAGTGTATGAGGGCCCATCGGGCACCGGAATCCAGGCACTGGATGCTATTCACATCACGTCGCAGCCCACGCCGTACATCTGCTTTTCCACTTCTCGCTTGACTTGAAACCAATCAGCCCTACGCTCCGCAAACTCATACACTTCCTCAGCCCTAAATATCCCATGGTACCGATCCGAGTCGGCAATAATCGTCGCAATGTCCTTTGCATGGTCCGGCGCAATCAGGTAGATCTGTGACAGTTCCCGCAGCGCCGAGAAATACTGCGTCAATGATTTGTTCCGCAGCGACGCAATGTATGCGTTGTATGCGTTCATGTCGCTGTCCGACGTCAGCAAAAAAAGACCTTTGAAACGGCCCAGAGCGCCAGACAGCGTACCTGATGAGCTTGATTGCGCCGTCCACGCTGATCCTTTGCCGCTTGAGATGTTTGCACAGCGCCGTGAACAGACGAAGCCCGACCTCCTGGTTGAAGACGTCAAGCACGTTTTTGTCCGTGCTTCCCACGAGCATGCTTGTATGCGACGACATTATGTCAACCACCTTCTTGGCCGTATGCGTCGGCCCCACGTCAAACATCTGCACCGTCCCGTCTGGACCGGCTGCAGGGTTGAAGTCGGTGGGGAGCTGCGTGGACCCACAAAGATATTCCACCTCATCCATGAGCACGTCGATGCCTTTGTTCAGTCCTGCTGCCACCCGTTCGTCGAGCATTTGCTCAAACTTCTTCTTCTCCTTACACGCTGGACTCAGGAAGTCGTCTCGATCAGTCAGATCGGCAGCCACTAGTTCTTGCAGGTAGAAGACTTCCACCATCTGCTGAATCAAATCTCCGACATTCACGAGCTCGAGGAAAGCAACAAGAGGCTCGACACCTTGTTTACTGTGATCCTCAACCTCTCGCGGTCTGTATTCTGATAGATGGTTGACCGCTTTGTCAAAGCCTGGCTTGATGTGGCGGCCCCCCAGAATCTGGAGCAGCGCAAGGAATATGTTTTCACACTGTTCCTTCGCTTCTTCGCCCGACTGACCACCCAGTCTTACGAACCGCGCCGCTCGCTCCAGACTCGCTTTGGCTGTGTGGATGAGGTTCAGAGCCACTTCGATGCTGAAGAGTGATCGGATTCCCTCCAAGCGAGAGTTCATGATGGCCGCTTTTGCGGCGAGCTCCGTGGTCGGAGCTTCCGCAGGACGCGGAGAAGCGGAACGGTCACCAGGTATGGGTGTGCTCGTGCTCGACCTCGAGGGCGTGCTCGGCATATCGCCGTTGATTCCGGGGGCAACTGAAGTTGGCTTGCTTGAGCCTCCGATGGTGGGCAGAACATTGACTGGCATCATTACGACTTTCTTGAAAGACGACAAAAAGTCTTTCTTTGCGGCTTGTCGACTTACACCAGACATGAAAAATGTCTCTGTAGATTGCTCCTCTTCAGTCAACCGTTTTTCCCATGCCTCAACCTCTGAAGCTGAATGTCGTTTGAAAAAATCCAGCTCCTCCTGCAGGTACAGATCCACATGGGGCTCCAGACACCTCGAGATTATGCGCATCACCTCTTCTTGGAAATTCGGTTTGGAGGCTTTGGTGGCTTGGAGGGAAATTGCGAACTGCAGAGCCTGTTCGTAGAGACCAGCCACGGCTTTCAGATATACCTCAATACTGACATCGTGCGCTTCGTCGAAGACTGAAGTTATGTACTCTGATATTATGTCTTCTCCCACCCGGTCGACAAAGGGTAAAAGAACATCAACCGAGGGAGGGAACACGCGATCGATGACGCCAGATTCTTCGTGCAATGCAATGGCCAAGCCTCGAAAGAAGTCGTGAGACGGCTGCAGAGAGAGTTGGCCCGCGCCGGCGTGCCGTAGACAGTCTGCCGGATTCCCCAGCTTCTCTTTATCCAGCATCAATGGGTGGTTGTGGATGAAGGAATCCACGCCCGCAGCACCCCCATTTAACGTGACAAGAACGTGGGCGTACTTTTTCATGCGCCCGTCAAGATCCTTTGTCTCGTACCCTTGCTCGAACTCGTGCAGGACGGCGTTTTCGAAAATGCCCACCATAGTGTCTAATTTCTGCTCTCGCTGGTTCCATCCTTGGGCGGAGTCGCTCTTAGCAAAGACTTTCAGCTGTGACAACATCTGTGCTTGCTGCTCGGGGTCTCTGTAGGTTCGAAATAACACAGGATCGGTATGGCTTCTTGACCGAGCCAGATCAAAGTAGAAAGGCGCCAATGCACCATAAATCTTTCCGTACTCCTGTCTTGCCATTCCTCTGATAGACCGAGCTTGCGATATAACCTTTAGGGCAACGTTCGGATCGACCCTATATGTTCGAGAGGGGGTCGTCTTGCCCGAGGGTGATGATAGCGTCATGTCGTCGAATCCCTTATCCAAGGTGGGGGCCCTCGGCCTGACCTTTGGGTCCAGAGACTTCCGCTGCATCTCCTCTTCGAGACCAGCATCGAAGAGTGTGACACTGATTTTACGCTCCGAGTCGCCTACCCCTACATGGCCATTGACAGCTCCGTTCAGTTTAAACCGTCGCGCTTCTTCGGCCTCTTTTGCCCGCTGTGCCTCCATCTTCTTCCTCATTGCCTCCTCAAATCTCTGTCGTGCCTCCATCTCATTCCAACAGCCCATGCTTTTCATCCGCTGTATCCACCGCGTGTCATCGTATACCATCTCTTGCATTCGTTTCGACGTTCGAGCAAACCTGAACATGTCCGGTATGGGTAGGTAATCGAGAATCGTGTTGATGAGCTCTGGATGTTTTAGCAAGGCACGCGCCTTCGACAGATAGCTTCTGAGTACCTGCGGGCAACACGGCCTTCGAGTCCACGAGCTGGGTGGTGTGTAGCGAAGCCAGCACGTGTTGCCTCGATTGCTGTGGGGGCGGCACAGCGCGCTTGAAGTTGGACTTGGTCGCCATAGCGCGTTCTAGGGACTTAATTATACCGGTTTAATCAAGTCCAGAGGCCGCTCCTTCATCTTCGAGAGAGTCGTGTTGTCGGGCGTGGACGTCGCGTGGGGTCGGTGAGGTGTCGTTGAGCATGCAGGTTTCCTTCTGCTTAGGCGAGGCCCCTCCATCGACTAAGCTTCAGGGACCCGTCAAATTCACAGATGCGGGCCCACTTGCCAGTGACGTGCAGGGGAGCTTCACTTATCGATAGAGTTGCACACGAGGTTTGGTAACGGTCCATTTACGAGTATAATTTGGAGGGAAACCGCGGGAATTGTCTGGTCGACCTTCATGTTTGATCACAGTTCGGGGTGGCTGCACCCTGACGGCGCGCACGCCCAAAATCAGGTAAATCAAGCTCTCCTCGTTTGCTTGCTACTTATTTCTAGTAGACGTCTAGAAGAAGAATGTTTCCTATATTGAAAAGTTCTTTCACATTCCACACCTGATTAGAGCAAGGTTTGTCATTTGCGTTTGTTCTAAGCGTGTGGTCATGAATGAAGACAGTATGTATTCATTACAAACTAGCGCGTGTAGACACGAAGAATAGAACCCAGTTTCCTTCAATTAAACCCGCCACCCATTTGTATCCACGGTTTCTTATTACCCATCTCCAGACTCATATCCAACAGTTATACATTCACACCAGCCCCTTGGGATTTTACCCCTTGGGACACCTCCCTTCGCTCTCTACAATGCCGCAAGCATTCCAGCGATTGCGAAGCCCAAAATTCCTGCGCCAGCGGTCTGGACGGGAGCGGCACCGGTGCTTCCTGCAGCCCCAGAAGCGCGCGATGCGGCAGATGAAGCGGCCGCGGCGGCCGAAGAGGCAACCGAAGCTGCAGAGGAGGCACGCGAAGCCGCTGAAGAGGTGATCGAAGCTACGCCACTGGAGACGGCACCAGTGCCAGAGGGAGAGGCGGTGGAAGCTGCGCTCTGGCTCGCAGGGCATGAAGCGGAGGTAGGCACTGTGACTTGGTACGCGGCGCAAAGTCCGACAGCGAGCTTGATAGTGGCTGTAGGACGAGATTTAGCAACCAAATAGGGCCTCTACGGTGGATTGGATACTGACACTCTTGTTCCGTAGGAGAGCACTTCTGGGCGACACAGCAAGAGAGTGACGCGATCAAATCCGAGTTTGAACAGACACACTTAAAGTCGCCATCCTTACAACCGCCCAAGTTACCGCCGAAACAATCTTGCTATTGATTGATGAGCAATTGCCTCCTAGGAACAGCGAGCTCATTAGACTTACAGCACATTTGGGGAGTGCAGTCAGCTGTGCAACAGCCACAGAGCTCACGGCGGCGAGGACGGCGAGGACGGAGAAGCGCATTATGACTGTTTGTTTACAAATACGGGATGTTGGTTGTTGGTGTAAAGCCAGCCCGTAGTGTGATAGATGAATTTAAGTGAAGCGAGGCCACGGGTGTTAATGGTGGGTGATCAAGGGTTGCGGACGCAAGAGGGGTTGAATAGATTGACGGGCTTCCCTATTGAGAAGGGCCCAGCCCTTATTCTTGCCTTCCAGGAACCCGCTTGCGTTTCCGGAAATGCGACCTGCCACCTCAGCAGACGCCTTCAACGATCGTGGCTGGCCAACAAGGGGTAGCGAATGTGTCGCGCATGCAGGAGCGCGGCGAACACACATGCAAGCCAACTGCGGGGAGCTTCCAAAACCATCGCCTTTGATGCCCTCCTCGACACCTTGACGCTCGCTCTCGTCACGAACGTCTCTTTGAGGACCTCCCAAAGACCGAAAGGAGCCCACAGTTTCGCGCCATGGTCTGGTGATTCCGGCCTGTTCCATCTCGAGACGGGCCGGAAGCGTCGCTAGTGCTGCAAGGGCTATTAGACCTCGACCCCCAAATCAGCCTCCAAGCTCTTAATCCACGACGTCCAAATTAGCGTACGGCGTCACGACAACCTTTGGTTCGGCGAGCGGGAAGGATCGATGGTGCCGGCAGTTGTCTAACGGAGATGCAATAGCGTCGGGAGATCCAATCGAGAACACCGCTGTCGACTCCTGAAGCTGCTTTCGAGTTGTATGAGACGGGGGAGCAGGCAATTTAAAAAGGGTGCTTAATCTCGACAATAGCACATCGTTGCTTCGCGAGATTTCTCGCTTTGGTACTTCTCACGCGTGAGGCTTCTTGGTGGTTTGAGAGTGCGGGTGCGGAGATCACATCTTGGGGCGCGGCCGGCAACTGGTGCCGAAAACAGAGCTGCCTCTTCTCACCAAACGTGGAGCGGGTTTTTGTTTTCTGCCGCATCAAAAATTGGGGGCGGAAGGGGTTTATATACCCAGTTGTTGTTGCCGCTGCTGCTTGGAAAGGCTCTATGTGGAAAGGCTCTATGTTTGCGAGTCCGCAAAATTGTGTCGTTGATCCGTTCACCTCATCATTATCTATTCATGCCTCTACATTCCGTGACACTCGGCAGTAGAGTACATAGTCCAACAAAAGGCTTCATACACTAGGTTTCTGAGAACATAGACCGTCGCTTCCGCCAGAGAAACAATCCATCTCAGTGTGTCACTGTCAGGTAGAGTCAGCTGGTGCAAACCCACCAACGAGTGCGTGCACATTACCTCTCTCTTGCCAGAATGCACGGGAGAGAGGGGAAAATGCCTCAGCTGATAAGAAGACGTAGTTACTCGTAATCAAGGAGCGTAGAGGCGCAGTCCTCTCAACGCACCGGGACTTGACAGGGAATTGATCGTCTTTTGAAGGACCTTCTGCAGCCTCATCTAAAGTCAAGACAAAAAGAAATCTGCCACACAAGGCAAATGTTGAGCATCCTGACGACGTGTCCAGCTGAGCACTGCCCGTCTTCCGTACTGATAGCGCGGGCGAATTGCACGGCGTTCTTCCAAGGTCTACTATCTACTCTTTTGCCTTGCCTGAGGACTCAGTTTTGCTGTGAGGGCGTTGGCTGGGGCGCAGCGGCAAACGATGGTGGTGATCGAGAGGGCGCAACTTGGCCGCAACTTCTCTCCTGTCTCATTCTGGGCCGTGTTTCGGGTCGTCGGGAAAGGGCATGATTCATCATGAAGCAGCCGTACCTTGGTCGACTAGTTTACAAACTGGCTGGATTTGTGGTTGGAATTTCACTGTTCCTGCGTCGGCGGCTTCATGCCCGACTGGTCGACATGGCGCGCGGAGAATCGTGGCTCATGCCACGCCAAATTTCCAATGAGCCACACACGACTAGCAAATGTGTGGCCAACGCAGAGGCAGAGCGGGTCTTCCTACTGCTAGAATACTAGCCGTGTGGTTGACGATCTGCTGAGGGCAACGCAACGCCGTGAAAATGGGAGATCCCAGAGGACCTCGGCGCGCCTGCTCAATGCATGATGAATGAGGCACCCAATCACAAAAGCGAGGCGAACGCCCTACCACCAACCCTCATGAGACCTAGTGCTCAAATGATACCTTCAGAGCTCGTCCGCCTACATTCTCACCATGCTGTCTCAGCATGGACGGAAAGCCTTTGTGGGCATCGTTTAGGACGCCGAGAAGTGAAGCGGGGTCTTGATTGGGTCTGACGCAAAGAACACTGGATCGTGGTCTCTCCTGGCTTGCTATATCCAGTTTGAGTCACCGTGAGTCCTTGCGATAGCTTCACTGCTTGCCCACCGTGAGTGTCAAAGGGCACCACGCACGGGGTTGCCCTCTTGCCTTTCCTTCCGTGTATTGCCCTGGAAGAGGGGTGGTTGTGAGCGGATTCAGAGCTCGGAGGCTCTATCTCTCTCCGTATTTAAAAGATTACATCCGCAAGTCACTAGGCTTCCAAGTACCATCTCTGAAAGCACGTTGCCGTCAAATAACCATTACGTCCATTGTACATCTGCATCTGTGTCTAAGACATCATTGCCTCTTCCTGATATTTATCTTTGTCGATCCCTTGCAAGTCAACCCGACGAAAGTCTCCGTGTACGCCATTACCAAATACCTGGGTCCCAACATGAGTCCGAAAGATCCCGTTTCTGGTCAACCGCGAGATGGAGGTGCACGCGAAGATTTCGGCTACTAAACTCGAAAGAGCAGTACGCTGTCCATTGCCACCATTTCACAAAGACCAACACCAAAGCACTTCGCCTTCCCGTGCTCCATACGTTCTGTCTCGGCTTTTGCATGTTCCTTTCAGAGCATCATGTCGAACGCCAAATTCCATTCCGCAGGCTCACACCGTACGACACCGAAATTGTCCTGAGATATCGGCTCGAGTTGCGTTTCGACATTGATGGTGTTGCGGTGCCGGCGCGCTAGTGGCCTCGGAACACCATACGGAATCGACAAGGAGGAGAGGCGCAGCGCGGAACGTGAGCCTTGGACACAACCTTCAAGGTCACGACAACTGTCTCGGAGCGGGCTGTGTATTTCGCCGGTGAAGAGTTTGCCAACAGAGGAGTCATCTATCATCAGTTCTGAACCGCCTTCGACGTCCGGTGGCCGGCCCCTTTATCAACTGCAACGACTTGCGTGCCAGAGCGCTCAGGCCAGGCCGCAAGGCCGCCTCGCAGAAAGCCACTGCGGCGCAGCAGGTCACCCGTGGACAGCTTCACATTCACCGGCAAGGCAGCGACATTTGCTCACCACTAAGAGCCCTCAACAGCCACACGTCTCCTGGCGTCAACTATCCGTCTGCTCGTAGTGCTGGCGCTGGCACTTTTTGTGGCAGTGCCTTTGTCCTAAACAATGACCTCAAGGCTGCCCACAAGGCCCTCAGACCTCGGCCACCACCCTCTTACCCTGGACTCGCCCACCATGTCTCCGTTCGAGAAGCGCGCTAGAAGGTTCCTGCCTATCTGGTGCCTGCTCGCCCTGTACGAGCTGGCGAACAGCGCGCCCCATTTGCTGGTGGCGGAGCGTCAACTCCTCTTTCGTCGTAAAATGTAGTGAACGAGCTTGACGGTCTGCCACGGCAATCGTTCCAGCCTCAGCAGGCAGATGTTGCCTGTTCCTGAGCCGGCAGGATGGCAATCTCAAGGCGCTTTTGAACTGTGGTCGGCCTCAGGGTAGGATATTAAACACCGTCGGGGTGCGCTGCGAGCAAGACTTTATATCCTCCACTCACACACATACAAAGCCACTCTACAACCACCTCAGTCTGCCTTCTATCAACCTCACGTCCAAGAGAACGCCACACTTGCTCAACAAATATCAGTACCCTCGCACACACTTCCGCAATAACCCCAACACCGATCCACCACAACCCTACACACATCTTTCACAACCAACCCACTTCCCAACATGGCCATGGTCTGCTTGAGTATCATTTCTACCGTCACATCCAAGACTTGCAAAGACCCACGCTGCGGAGGCCAAACCCAACCACCATCAAGAGTGGCTCGATCAACAACAACTTCGTCGTCGACATTTGCCAAAGGGCGCGGAGATCCAACCCCACGTGACGGCGGCTAAAGAACATCTTAAACTGTATGCATTTCCATGAACCATCTTGGTGCAGTCACATACTAATATATCCAAGCATTTTCATCCATTGGATGTATCAATGATTTCTGGTCATTGGTGCCGGGCGGCCCTCCAGTCAATCCACACTTTCCACCATGGAGTACCCCGACAAGCGACTCGATATTTGCTTCGCGCTTCATCCTCCCACCTTATCCACCTCTTGTTCTTCGGCACCCTCAATTCGATGCGTTTCATTATCGGTTCGACTTCTACTTCGGTTTATTTCCACCTCGTTCGTACGGAATCGGTTTCAATTTAGCGTAGCATGATGCATTGGGTCGGCGTAGGAATACGTTCTGGGATTTGCTTTGAGTGCTGTAGGATGGGTTAATGGGATGAACAGTGTGTACAATAGGCCATCGGATATTCCTGGGTCATGGGTTTGGGTATCAATATCGGATGGTATAGACGGTGTTTATGAGAATTGCGAGGCTACTCTCTCTCATGTCCGAGGGCTCATTGAGACCCCTCTAGGCTACGGTTGTTCCGGCTCGAGACTGACATTGGGACGGTGTCGCATGGATCGGTCTTTTGTACAATATTTGCTGTTTAGTTTTAGTGTTTGGATTGTGTATGATTACATATGGCGACAGGCGGGGATGAATTTGAAGAACTCTTGATGTAAGAAATCTTTAGTGAACTTAAATTCGGGCGAAGAGGTCCTTGCCTGCACCTGCGTCCAAGTTGGCAAGTCATCAGCCCAGCCTTGGCAATCATGTGCGCCATCATAACGCAACAAACGCTTTCCTTTGGTTCTTCATCCTGATTCTGGCCCGGGAGATGCGCTGAATTTTTCCTGTGGCTAGTCGCCCCCAAGTGGAGCACGAAACTTAACTTTTCAATCTCTTAAAAATATTATTCCCCACAAAACGAACCATGCCTCTGCTATGTCACAAGTCTTGGCAGTGCTTCGCTTATGTGTTTGCATTTGCTTTTCCGTCGAGCTTCGACATCGAGAGAATCATCGTGCATCGTCAAAAGCGAGTGGAATGCTCCAAAACTCGCACGCAACACCAGGCCACAATCTCGCCGTTGCCAGCATGACCTTATTAACCGCGATGATGTGCTAGCATTTCGACGCCCCGACGCGCATTCCAAGACGGAGAGCAGTATAAATTACGCAACCGAAATCCAAAAGCAGCCAACGGCACAAAATCCTACCTGCGCTTCTGCGCCCGGCGGTCAGAAGTTCGTCAAACCCATCTGCTAATGTCTACGTTTCGAGAAGCCGTCGGCTTTGTCTAGGCGGCACTTGCCCCGGCCCTGCGAATAGATGGCCCTTGGATGGTCACGCCGGCGGACAGAAAAGATTCCTTCGTGACACGTTCCTGGCGTGCCTGGATGCCGCCGCTTGTTGGCCTCTCAGTCGACCGTGTAGCTGAGGAGACGCTTGATTGCACAGGATTTGCTGCCGTGCCGACGGCCTCTAATTGCTCTTTTGGGTAACACCAGCCAAGGCACGAGGTATAAGAGCCTTGTTCTCAACGGGGTCGCGTCATATCCTGTGAATCTTTGTCAATCCCTTCCTCTTTCCTACCACGACTTAAGCAGCTCTGTCTCCCCTCCCCTCCCCTTCCCTCCCCTCCCCTCCCCATTATCTAAAAAATCTTCCCCAACTCCCTCCCATACACTTGACTCCGGGCTACTTCCACAACTGTCCAACTTCATATCTTCCAACTTCTCCTTCTTCGTCCAAAATGGTCGCTGGAGATTCTGCTCGCATTGCTTCCTACGGCCGCGGCGGGGCTGGTACGCTACTTCCCTCACACCCAACTTTCCCCCCTCTTATCTCAGTATGAACCTTCGAGACTGGGCTTAGAGACATCTCTCATGCATCCCCACCTCCATCGCACCCACCAATCCCCTGCATCCTCTTACTAACCCACCCAAAGGTAATATTGGCAAAGATGACCCCAACCGCCAATACACACCCGAGGACTTCGCAACCCCGACCCTAAAGTCAGATCATTATACGACTGGGCGGGGCGGAACCGGAAACATGGCGAAGAACGATCCGAACCACCCTGAACTCGCGCGGGCAGCACAGGACATCAACCCGCCAGTGCACCGCGACTTTGAGGGCCCGCACCATTTTGGTCGCGGAGGAGCCGCTAATGTTGCTGCGCCTACTGAGGAGGAAGCGCAGCTCAACCACGAGAAGAACAAGCGCAAGAGCGACGAGGCGAAGCGGAGGGGCAGCAATGCTGCTGGTGATGCTAAGGGGCTTGTTGACAAGGGCAAGGACTTCTTGGCTAAGCTGGGGAAGAAGTAGATGTCTGCACGGGTCTGCAGCTCGATGGGCATAATCGTCTTCTTCTGTTCTCTTCACTTCACTTCTACGACTTTCCTTTCCTACTATGATATCCCTGGAGCATGGTCATTGGAAGGGAATGGATGAGTCAGTTTGGTGGGGTCGGGAACGGGAGTATCAGGCGTCAACGGACTAAAAGTGTATTTTCGGGTCGGGTTTGAAGGCATGCGGTGGATGTAATGGACGGACTCATATGGGCAGGACATGGGTTCTCTCAAGGCCTACACCTTACTTCTACGTGCAAATCCATTACGATTTCCATTCACTGCTTTGCTACCTAAATTCTTCGTCTTGTGAACCAATCAGCCGAGTAAAGCCAGCAAGGTGCTCTTTCGTAAAGCATTGGTTCACGTTACTGCACCCGCTAGGATCTGGACGGCAACGCTGCGCTGATCCGGGGAAGTGGGGGTCTCCCCTGCGATTCGACGGTGGCCTCATGATGGTCATTAGCGCACGCCCAGTTCCAGTACGCGGGAGAAGAGTGCAGGGTATGGTCTGCGACTCTGAGAGAACAACAGCGAAATGAGAAAGGCGAACAAGCAATGAGGTATCACGAAGTCAAATGCATACCCAGAATATAGTCGGTCCGCATCAGCGAACCCTGTTTTGAAATTTGATATACCAAGGAAGTCAGGTATCCGGTATCTTCTTCCAATGCAGAACGAGGGCTGATCCCCTTAAGCATCCTGCCCCACGTCGTCTTCACTCTCGACATCCTTGGCCGTACTTTTTTTCGGGATCTCGAAGACCGCGACACCGTTCTTCCCTTGTCTCATCCACCGACCCATTTTGGGTTCTTTTCCCACCGCTGCGACAATGCAGAGTCCTTCTTTGCCCCGCTCGCCCCTCTCACAGATGGACAAGCCGTTGACAATCCCCTTTACTAATCTCTGCTCTCCAGCTTCGCTGCGGAAGCCATTGACATGGCCATCGTTAGCGACATCATCGGCTCCCTCACTCTCAACCCGGCCAACCTTGCCCACTTCCTCAATGGATCTTTTGTCGGGACTAATTCGCCATGCTCGTATCCAACCGTCCCAGCTCGCGGTCAGAATCAGGTCTGCGAATGGTACTGTTGCAATGGCTGTGATGTATCTTGGTAGGACGGGGCCCTTGACGCCATTCTCTATGGCGTCAATGTTTGCAGACAGCTCTTCTGGTGGTAGGGGTGGATCGCGGCCATGGGCGAGCGGGAGAGTATATAGAGGCTTTTTCTTGTTGACGGACCAGAGTGACAGCGCGCCGTTGTCTGATCCTGTGACGAACAGTCCGGCGTCGAGGAGGGCGACGCAGTCGATTGAACCTTCTGCGTACGCTATTGGCGGGTCGTCACTACCGTCGTGTACACCATTGGTCTGAGATTCGTCTCCGGCGGCCTTTTGTTCGGGTTTTGCTCCGAAGCGTCCTTTACGAAGCTTGTCCATGCCCTTTTGTTTGGCTGTGCCACCACCCCTGAAAACAAGTTGACTCTCTTCGACAACTTTCCATAATCTTGCGGTTCGATCCCGTGCCCCTGCGCTGATACACGTCTCCTGCTGCGTGTCCAGTCCACCGGCGATGTCAATTACAATGTCCTGGTGTCCGAATAGAGTTTCTATGTAGGCCAGCTCGGGACAGCTCCAGATTTTGATCGTTCGATCTGAGGAGGCGGAGAACAGCTGTTCAGTGCCTCTTCGGAAGGACAGCGACGTAACGGCAGCGCGATGGTGTGTGAACAGTTTCTTCGGAGTGAGAGTATCCGCGTCCCAGATTATCAATCGACCCTTCTCGTCTCCTGTCCCTAAGAATTTTCCTGAGTCTGACACGGCTACTGAGAGCAACGGTCCGGTATGACCTAAGAAGTCGCGGTCTGCCGCCTTGTTCTTCTTGCCCTTTTTCGAAAGCAGTCTTTTCGGTTTTCTTCGAGGAGAGACATTCGTTGGCCTGTTTGGATCCTCGCTGTTGTACGTTTTCGGGTCCGCAACCTCCCACTTGGCTACCACCATGTCTTTGCTGACAGTCCATGCATGCGGCAAACGAAGCGCACATCCAGTTATCACGTCTCGCTGATCTGATGTGCCGAATACCAAACTTGCGGCCTCGAAGTCGAGAGTGTCCGCGATCCTTCTGTAAATCTTGCCTTTCGTCTCAGCAACATCCTCTTTCAGCCTTTCGGCAATAAGATCCCGGTCAATCTGCTCCGCATCAAATCCCACTGTATCTTCCTCTACCTCGTTCCGTAGGTTGTCCAAGTACCGCTCCGCGAGTCGCAGTCGCTTTTCTGCGGCCGTCTCGACCTCGTCGTCTGATGTGCCGGATTCATCCTGCTCGGCAGACTCGAAGAACCCATTCCCCCCATCTTCTGACTCTTCGCTACCAGAAATCGACTCTTCTCGATTGTTTCGGCGGGAGGTTTTGGTGGACGCGGGCGCGGCGGAGGTTACATTGCGCTTTTTGGAGGTGGAGGCGGAAGTGGTTTCGGTTCTCTTCCTTTTCCGCTGAGACGCTGGGGTTGTGAAAAAGGAAGACATATCCGTGGGATGGACGAAATGGCAGGCAAATCCTGCAGAATGAAGCTCGAGGAAATAATATCGGCGATGAACTTTTTCTGACGCCGACCGGCGGAACAATTTTCCGGATGCACGGCCCCTGCTCAACGCCAAGACACAGGTCGCGCAGCTTCACAGCCAGAGTGAACAGGAAGCTCCTTCAACCCGTCATCGACACTCCTGTCTGTTGCTGTCGCACGATCTAACCGCCTGCCTTGAGCAATCTGCGTCGTCTCAAATCTGAAACCCCGGCGCCCCCGTTCAATACACCGCCTGTACAGGACAATCTTTACTGTTTACGCAGCTTCGTCGCCTTAGCCCGCCGCTCGGGAATCCGCAACACCATCACCCAAATCCTCCCGTCCAACCACCATGAGCGGAAGCAGCGATCCTGAGAGAGACCACTCTCTTGAGCAGTACAAGACAAAGTTGTTGGAGTCAAGAGAATGGGAGGCAAAGCTCAAGGCGCTGCGATTAGACATCAAGGGACTCCAGCATGACTTCGACGTATCCGAGGACAACATCAAGGCGCTTCAGAGCGTGGGCCAGATAATAGGAGAGGTCCTCAAGCAGCTGGACGAGGAGCGATGTGAGTCTGATCTTTTCCTTCTTTGCCTTCAGCGGCGGCTATGCCACCGGAGCTTGAAGCTTACACATCCTAGTCATTGTCAAAGCCTCGTCAGGACCTCGCTATGTCGTCGGATGCCGCTCGAAAGTCGATAAGCTCAAGCTGAAGCAAGGAACCCGTGTTGCCCTCGACATGACCACACTCACGATAATGCGCATGCTGCCCCGCGAAGTCGACCCCCTCGTCTACAACATGTCGCTGGAAGACCCCGGACAGGTCAGCTTTGGCGGTATTGGTGGCCTGAACGAACAGATCCGAGAACTTCGAGAGGTTATTGAGCTACCACTAAAGAATCCCGAACTGTTCCTACGAGTCGGCATCAAGCCACCGAAGGGTGTGCTGCTCTACGGGCCACCCGGAACCGGAAAGACCCTGTTGGCGCGAGCTGTGGCGAGCAGCTTGGAAACAAATTTCCTCAAAGTTGTGTCTTCTGCTATTGTCGACAAGTACATTGGAGAATCGGCCCGTCTTATTCGAGAGATGTTCGGCTACGCAAAGGAACACGAGCCCTGTATCATCTTCATGGACGAAATCGATGCCATTGGTGGACGAAGATTTTCAGAAGGTACTTCCGCAGATCGTGAGATTCAGCGGACATTGATGGAGCTGCTCAACCAGCTGGATGGTTTCGACTATCTCGGACAGACCAAGATCATCATGGCAACAAATCGACCCGATACCTTGGATCCGGCCCTGCTCCGTGCCGGACGGTTGGACCGAAAGATTGAGATCCCGCTCCCGAACGAGGTCGGTCGTCTGGAAATTCTCAAGATTCACGCCAGCGGCGTACAGACGGAAGGCGAGATTGACTTCGAGAGCATTGTCAAGATGAGTGATCAGTTCAACGGAGCTGATTTGCGAAATGTGGTTACAGAAGCGTAAGTGAACAGTCCTTCTTAACTTGGACATGATGCTAATATATCTCAGTGGTCTCTTTGCTATCAAGGATTACCGAGACGCTATCAACCAAGACGACTTCAACAAAGCCGTCCGCAAGATGGCAGAGTCGAAGAAGCTGGAGGGTAAGCTAGAATACCAGAAGCTATAAAGTAATCCAAGCAAGGGAGGCCCCGATTGGGGGTGCATGATGGCACGCTGCATGATAGAACGAAGCACCTCGTCATGTATAATAGCGAGGCGTTTTGATAGCAAAACGGCCTTCTCTGCACACAATTATGCATAATTCACTATCATTGGAACCGTGCCATGTCTTCGCTCTAGGTCTGAAACAGACAGGTCCTCCAAGAGCAACCTCAGTTCGAGCTCTCCGAAATAGTTCGGCTTCTCTGAAATCTTCTTGAAACCCATGCCCTCGAAGAGCTTAATACTCCTAGCGTTTTCCGCATCAATCTTAACTCGAAGGTATTTAAGACTCCTTCCTAACTTGTCGCTGCCTTCATGACCCCCCCGGTACTCGTCAAGTATCGAATTGCGAGAGGTAAATATGTACCAGAGGAAACTTAGCAGGATTTCTTTTCCCAGCCCTTGGTTCTGGAGATTTTTCCGTGCAATCATGATCTCCACTTCGCCGAGTATGGCCTGTGGCTCTTTGTTCTCGATAGTCGCACCATTAACGGTTTCGTCGACTTCATCGCCATCATCCGCATACAGGAAGAGATTCACATCCCCGATCATGGAGGCTTCGGGGTCACATTCGCCGGCCTTAAGTTCTCTCTCGACATATTTGGATCCGGGCTTCGTGGAAGTTTGGCCTGGGATCGATGTGCACGCGATGAAAGTTAATTTATCAGCGTCGTTTCGCCACGATTGCTGCATTTCATGTTCTTGCTCCAGCGTTAGGGGTTCGGATGCCGTTGCTTTTTGGAGGTCCTGGGGATATAGTTGTTAGGAATTTGTGATAATGGGAGCAGGGTCGAGATACTTCATCTTGCATCCATTTGTGGTAGGTGGGCACGTGGTGGGCGCAGTAGGGGACGAGCAGGACTTTAGGGGTGAGGATGGCTGGGATTGAGGTTGAGTGGGAACAGATGATATGGCACAGGGATGGGGAATTGACCTTTGTGTTCGTTGAGTTTCATTACGTTCTTATGGTTGAGGAGGGGATCAGGTGTGGGATTTGGAAGATGTTGCGTAGATGGTGAGCGGAAAGGTTGAGAGCTACATTTTGATGCCGAGCTAGTGTGCCTCACTGCGATGTGATTGGCTGATGGGATCTGTGAACGTGTTGCAGCAGCCTTCTAAAGACAAGGAATAATCGTCCTTCAGGTACCCGTCACCTCTGTGGACCGCTACCAGCCCCGCTCCACCTGATCATCTCAATCCTCCCGCTACGACTGTCCAAAGTTTTGCACACCGCACCTTGCACCATGTCTCCCTTGCATCCCGCCTTTCAACTGCAAAGGAGCGCCACAAAATACGAGGCCCAGCGAGCAGCTGGCCATGATTACAACCACTGGGGCCGTTTTTATGTACGCACTCACTCATCTTCTTCAGAGGTGTAGGCTGCCCGCTCGCTGATCATGCTCAGACTATCACTTTACGGGAAGCGAAGAACGTGTTTGAAGAGGACCCTAACATGACCTGGCTACACGTCACGGCACCCAAGAAACAAGAGATCATGGATCGCGTGAATAGCCGATTGCGGGACGAGCAGATCCCTGAGGTTGGATACGATATCCTTTCGTGGCGCATGTCGAACACGCTAAAAAATCTACGGGCTCAGGCTATCGCGTGTAAGTGCATGCGCAGATTCTCGGGTGTACGCGGTATCTAACCAAAGTGTAGCCAGTAAGGAAAAGGAAAAAAAGAAAAAGTCAGAATCGCAGAGTGCAACGGACTCGACGCCTGCTGGCTCGGCGGGAACGCTTATGTTTGACCCTGTTCGGGACTACTAGTTTTCGGCTTGAGAATATTGGCGAATTTTTTTGACAGAGCGGGCGCAAATATGTGGTAGATGCGTTCTCCTCGCAAAATTTCGGTAGAATTTTTGTCACTTCACTTGTGTCGAAGTTCCGCACCATTTGATGATATGAACGAGGTTGTGAGGATGGCGGCCCTGATGCCGAAGTCCTAACCCTTGTAGGCGTGAACGAAATCAGGCTAGCCCAAAAGGATACAACGCGACCTCACTTGAATGGCAATTATCTCACTCCTCATGCGGCAGGGCCCAACCCCATGCCTAATTATTTCAAGCCAGAAATGTGTTGAAACAAAAGTGGTCTGCTTGGTCACTGCACAAATCCCCATCGCATAGCCCACAAAAAGGGAGGCCCAACGCGCGCCTGCAAGCTTCGACGATTCACCCAGATATTGCCCTATAACACTACGAATCTTTCGACAATAAAAGCAACAGGAGTCATGGAATCTCTGAAAGTCCTGGTCACAGGTGGAACTGGATTCCTGGGTTCCGAGATCGTAAAAGCGCTCGTCCAGGCCAAGAACTACGAAGTGACGGCCGTCGACATCAATCCGCCCGCGCTAGGCACATCGACTTTTGCGGATGTGCGCTACGTGAGAGCGAATATACTGCATCCAGAAGAGTTAGCCAAGGTGTTCAAGGAAGCGAAACCGGCCATCGTTATTCACGCCGTGGGTGTCTATCCTCTCGGACTTGCGAGGTATAGTCCAAAGGGAAAGGAAGCAGTTTTCGCGGTCAATGTCGAGGGCACTAAGAATGTGATCGAGGCCGCGAAGGATTGTGGAGCCACGGGACTGGTGTATACGTCTTCGATTACGGTGCTGGTTGATGAGATTGATGCGGATTTTGCGAATGCGGATGAGACATGGCCCACAGGCCGTGCCAAGTTGGTGTACGGACAGAGCAAGGTACGGTAATATGTATTCCTCGCTCGATCATTAAGTCACCTTCCTTCTGTGTTGTGGTCTATACACTCGCCATCCCTATTAACCCTTTATAGACCATTGCAGAGAACCTTGTCCTCGCCGCCAACACTACAGATTTCCTAACCTGCTCACTCCGGCCCGCAACCATCTTCGGCCCCGGCGATCCAGCTTGCATACCCACCATCCACTCGTGCATAGCCAAAATGGAAAGCCCCATAATTCTCGGCACTGGGACTAATCTGTGCGACTTTGCTTATGTCTCAAACGTGGCCGACGCTCATGTTCTAGCCGTCCGCAACTTGCTCAACAGCGGGACTGCTGCCGGGGAAGCCATCTTCATTACCAACGGCGAGCCCATTGCAGTGCGAGACTTTTGCTTGGCGTTGTGGAAAGAATTCGGACATATCCCACCCTTCCAATTGAGGATACCAGAAGGGCTGGCTTGGTGGCTTGGAGTGATTGTTGAGGGCGTAGGATGGGCAGTGGGAAAGCAGGGCACATTGAGCAGAGGCGTGGTCAGAGATGGAACGGCGGTCAGGTACGTGAGTATTGCCAAAGCCAGGCGATTGTTGGGGTATAAGCCGCGGGTGGGCATGACGGAGGCACTGGAGATCAGCTGCGCGGTGAGTTTGCATTGTGACTTGAAGCAGCGAGTATACTGATCTAGTGTATAGCATTACAAGCGACAGATTGGTGGTCGATGAGATCAAACGGGAAGCGAACCTTCGGGGGCACCGCCGCCATTTTACATCTGCAAATGCACATGAACGATGGATTTCTCATGTCCTAGCCCCAATTGGATAGCTACAGCCTTTCGAAGCTTCTTTCCCTCAGATCATAGCTCAATTGGCTGCTGATTATTTCTAGCGTTTGATAACAGACAGATCTCACTGAAGAATCCTCCGCAAGATTTTTTCCTAACGAAAGCATGCTGATGTGGAACTCTTGTATTCGGGCGATCGTGCTGCTTGTGAGTATCCCCCATCTAATGCCACCAACGACACGCAGTCATGTCCTCGTGCGACCACCTGCTCCCCCTCAGTAATCCGACCTGGTGGTGTCATACTTGACCCGTGGCCTGTGAAGGCCATCACAAAGATGCGGTATCTTTATGAGTTTATGAGTCAAGCACGCCATTTCGCGGGTGGTCACCCAGGTCCATCATGGGCGAGGCGCAGCGGCGGGCAGTTGCAGTCAAACGTGCCTGCTCGTTACAATCGAGCAACCTCAAATAAATTTTCGCCCACACCGCACACCTGGCACTCCGCCCTCTTTTCTTTCCACTACCTGCCCCGCCTTCTCATCAACTTCTTTTCCGTTGCGCGGTGACGTTGCCCCTCGATTGTAGCTGGCGTTCTCGAGGTATGCTCATCGATCTGTTCTATTTCTTCTCCTGTTTGCTTCTCGGCTTGTGGCCACGGTGACCGACTGCTGCAGAGGAAGTTACTGATACACGATCTCTGTACATCATCGCGGACACCTCTGACAGAAGGCTGACCGGAATAGATCGAACAGCAACAATGCCGAACGTCATGTCCCGCGCCGAAGCGAAGTCTCCAGGACTAACGGGCCAGCGTAGTCCCATTCTGGACATCGTCATGCGCTCCGTTCTGAACGTGATCACCGAAGACCCAGACCAACTTCGACGCTTCCCGACCGAGGTTCGACTTATGATCTTTACCGAACTCCTGACTCTTTGGCCAAAGACCATATTCAGGGGAGCGTACGAGTTTGGCCCACTCGACAAGAAAGAGTTCGAAGAGGAGATTGGCGTTCCATGGCAGATACTCCTGACTTGTCGCAAGTATCACGATGAGGCCGCACCGATCTTGTACGGCAACAATCGTTTCGTCTTCTGCACCGGAGTACGTGGCGAGCCAGGGGCTTTTTGGCGATTTCCAATCAGCGCCCGCTACATGCCATACCTCGCCGATTTGGCGGTGTATTTTCGCGCCGACGATCCAAAGGCGATGGGGTCGCACAGGGTCGGCCTGTTCCTCACCTCCATCGCTCGACGGGCTACCAAGCTCCAGAATCTCGTAGTCCTTGCGTCCTCAGACCGATACTATGACAACCGTTGCAAATGGGACATTCTCTTCAACCATCACCCAGTCTGCAAGGCTGTCCTTGAGATGCTCGAACGAAAGACGGTCAGACACCTGAAGATTCGGATGCACAATGACGCGTTTTTGTTCCCAACGTTTGCCCACTTTCTTGAGCAAGAGTTCAGAAAATATGGTGATACTGAGGGACGGTCACTCACCTTCTGGGCTTCTTGTACTTGTCCAAAGGGTTGCCCCTATCACCCGCTGCAATTTTGTTTCTTATG
Organism: Clohesyomyces aquaticus; assembly: GCA_002105025.1. Classification (NCBI taxonomy): domain Eukaryota; kingdom Fungi; phylum Ascomycota; class Dothideomycetes; order Pleosporales; family Lindgomycetaceae; genus Clohesyomyces; species Clohesyomyces aquaticus. The sequence continues at coordinate 29,355 of MCFA01000189.1, forward strand.
TGGTTGGGACTACCAGATGCAAGACACTCGACCCATCGACACCATTGTTGATCCGGGAACTGTCGAGGCCGGTATGGAACGCATGATGGACATGCAGGACGAGCTCTTTACCCTTGGTATCTTGCCTCCGAAAGATGACGACGAAGAGGGAGAGGAAGAGGAGGAAGAGCTGGAAGCTGGAATAATCTCTGGAACTTACAGGCGTCCATTCAAAGATACTTATGAGGACAATCTGCCCGCTTTCACCTCTGGAATGTATGACACTACGACCCCAAAGTCCTCGTCGAACTCCCGAAAGACCACGATACATGTTCTGGAGTTCCCGGCTAACCTCCCTAGGCTTCTTCCCGGACAAGTTCGTCGCTATCGAAGCTTGCCTAAGGCGCCTGAGGTCTGGCGCTTCCGACAGACGACGCTGTTTGAGTATTTCCATGTCGTTCACTATAGCCACTACCTCCAGATGACCTTCCGTCCAAACCAACTTTTCATGGAATCCTAATCGTACTTACGTCACGGTCCCGGACTTTATAATTTGAGTTCTCGGAGATTGTGTACGTTGTAGTCTTGCGGATGAAATGCCCCACATACTGACCTCTACCAGATCTCATCTCACCACTAGCGCATCTCCACTCTGTCTGAGCAAGGATCCTGTGGCATGCCATATGCCCGTCCACTGCCCTTGAACCGTATAGAATTTTACTTTCAACTCTACAACATATTCTCTTCATATCGGAGGTCTGAGTGGACAGCCCGGTCAAGTTGAAGTCGTGGCTGCGACATTGGCCTAGCCGCAAGCATGGGCGTGCAGATGCCGCGAACCTGGCGGAAAGTTAGCAATTGTGCTAGGATGCCTGGTGAACATATTATTGCCAGATGGATCAATGAATCACGTATACATAAAACCTACGCTTACATATCGTGTGAGAACTACCTTCAACATGAGCGGCAATGAGTCTTCCATCTATACCGTATTCTTACAGAATGTCTAGGTCCAAAATATCATTTCACAGGGCAGCTCTCCCTATGTTTCACTACCTTGGGTGACCTTTACCTCTATAAACCTACACAATCTTCTCAGCCTCTTCCAATAACCGCTCGACCCTGAACCCTCCATCCCCACGAGTGAACATTTCCAACAGATCTCCCCTCGCATGCCCCTCGTCGCCCACAACGTAGAACTTCTGCATGCACATGACCAGCCACCGCGCCTCGTCCACACTGACCCCTCTATTCTCAACCACAATTCCCTGTCCGAGAACAAGACCGTGTGAGTCTGCGAGCTCGGAGTGAAACGTAATCGTCGTATGTGGACTCGCGTATTCACCCCGTAACTTAAACTCCGCAAGTGACGTAAACAGTAGCGTCGTGGTATAGGGATGCGGGTGTGCGAATTGGAGGTAGTGCAGTTCAGCGGCTTGCTGGGTTTGTGGTTCCGATTGCGATTGCGGTGATGAGGGTGAACTTGACTCGGCGGGGATTTGCCGTGGCAGGGGGAGCACGAATGCGGGGTGCTTTTTTGCGGTTTGGAGGAGAGAGGCGAAGGTCGGGGATGGGAGGGAGAAGTGGAGGGATTGCGGGTTCGAGGCGTGGCGGAGGCGCCAGAGGGTTTGGATTTCCTTTTGGGGGAGCGGGAGGATCTTGGGGACGTCGAGGAAGGAGTGGAGGGTTTTGATGCCTGGGGGTGGTGGCGGGGTAGAGGGTGCGGAATGTGGGTGTGGGTGTGGGTGCGGTGGGGGAGGTGGTGGGTGGAATCCTGCACTTGTGTTTGTTCCTATTGTTGGCGATGGTGGAGGCGTGAGTGGTGCTGTTGCGCCGGGGATAGCGGCTTCCTTGCGCAGACGCTCGATTTTGTCCTTGTAGGCTTCTTTGAGCTCGGAGATGTCTGAGAGGCCCTCTGATTTAGCTTTTGTTTCGAGCTTGGAGCGGTATTTGGCGAGGATGCGCTCTTGCGTGCCGTGCGTGGCCAGGTAGCGGACATCTTGGACTTGGGCGTATCGCCGCTGGCAGAGGCGTGGGTTGGGGAGGGGCTGACGGAGGAGATGCCGGATCGTGGGAATGGTGGGGAGGCGGACGGTGGAGGCCATGATTGTAGATGAGATCGCAAGATACAAACTTGTTGTTTGATCCCCTAAATTACCCGGCAGGACAGGCTCAATTGATGATGGCAACGACTATCAGAATCATGACATGTCGCATCATCGTTCCCCCGAGATCCGGCGGCATCGCCAAGACTCGGGCCGTTGTCGTTGCTTCTTCGGTGCGACGCGACGGGCCATGGGCAAGGCGAACACGAACCGCCTCGGAGCTTTCGAGAAAAGTTCGGATAGGATCGTTCGGCAGGCGGCGGTGCATGGACTGACATCGGAGAGACCTGCCATCTCGCTGAACGCTGTGACAGATCCGGCTGCTCCTGATGGACAGATGGACACGCTTCTGAGGCCGAAACGGAGACTCGTGCAGACGCAGGTGCTTAGCGATCGCCTTAATTACTTAATTAGTCTTGAACGAGATGTATCGAGCGATGCGTGATGAGATGGAGGGGGCGCTCTCGAAGCCACATGTCCGTCATGCCGCATCCGCTCAGTGATCCTCCAGGCTGCCGGGGTCAATCGTGTCGTGGAGTGTCCGCTTCAAGACATGGCCCTGCCGGATCAAGTACCACATAGAACAGCGCCGCAGGGACACGCACCCTTCAATAGTTCTGCCTGCTGGACGACGGCTTCGTGAGAGGCGCAAACGTGGCTGACGGTGGCCACGAGCGGCTTCATGGGAACGCATGCTCGCGGCTTTGTCTCGTGCCCGTCGCACCGAGTCCTTGCGTGTGTGTAAACGCAGTCTGTTTCTGCGCTGCACGCCGCCCGGCCAGCGTTCCGTGTCCAGGCACGCGGCGTGTGAGTCGTTGCTCGCCGCCTCCTGCGCCGTTCTGGCTGCCTTTGTCTGCGTGCGGTGGTCATCCCCCGAATAGAGCGCCCTGGACGTCGCGACTTCGTGCCCCTCGACCTGCGGAGCTCAACCGCGCCCAAGCCGCCGTCCATTCTTCGTCTCTCGCCCCGCGAATCGACGCCCGTTCCATGCACATAACCACTCTCTGCAACACCATAACCATACCAAGCTCCACAGTGTTATCCGTCAAGCTTTATTCCGCCATACCCACATTGCCGCGAAGACCCTGCGTCCCGCCTCTAACAATAGCGCTACCCTGCCCTACCTCCGCCCGCCGTCCTCGATATCATCTCCGCGCAGGCACATATTAATTACGCACCCAATCCTGGAGCTGCTGTCGGGTCCGCGCCCGACTTCTTCGTCTGCTTCTGCCCGCGAAGGGACCGGCATGTTTTTGCGCCGGTTTACGTCCACGACCGCGACTTGAGAGCTGCCTCCGACATCCTCAGACTGGCCGTCGCCGCGCCTGCTTGGAATGGGGGCTGTCAACAGCAGACCGGCCGAGGGAGAGGCCCTGTACCTGCGGGACCAGAACCGATGTATGGAGCCCCCGGTCTTGACTCGCATTTCCAGAGGACTCTACTGACCCACTGCAGTCTCCGTGTCGGCGCTCTCCATTACAAATGGCCGCAACCGCACGCTTCTGAACATCTCGCCGAACGCATACCCCTCGACTCGGTACACCGCGAAGAGAGAGATAGGAGATGATGCCGTGATAGAATATATCCAGGTGTGTGGAAGCTCCAGACTGGCTCTAGACATAGTGCTAATCGAACACCAGGACCCCGAATCCCTCTCCGCCGGAGGACCCCCATCCTTCCTTATCCGCTTAACCAACGACGAAGAGCTTACCTTCAACTTCACATTTGTCATTCGGCAAGCACATGCATCACCGAGTATATACAACGTGAACAATGCCGCTTCCATTGCCCCGAGCGGGGTCGTCGATACTGTTATCAATGGCTTGACCTTCGTGTTTGCCCCGAGTACAAAGGATTTGGACAATCTGGTCACAAGAGAATTCCATGCAAACCCCAACCTTCACAAGAACCCACAGGTGGAGCTCGTCGGGGACTATGCGACGGGTGGAAGCCCCTCGGTCCAGTTCAACTGGTCCTGGAAATGGAAGCCTCCAAAAACCACCGAGGATCGAGGCGGGGGGTGGCGCACAAGCTGCAGTGTAAGTTCTTTGTTGATCGGGCCCCTGTTCATTCACTGATGTGTTCAGTTTGTCGAGTATGACCAGCGCGCCCATAAGCTTGACACGTTAGCAAGCTTCGCTGTCTGGGTCCAGAGTACGCCGTTTCCCCGTCCTCATAGGCTTACACGCTGACGAATGCAGATACACAACGCCAAGTGCAGAGCCCGCAAATTCCGTCCCCTCGATTAGAGCTTGTTGTGCCTCCGCGGCTCAGAGTTCCATCCACACAGTCAATAGAGTCACGCGTTAGCGATTCCGACGAGTACAAAGATGCCATAGACATGATCCCCCCAAGATCCCCGACTATCGACTCCATCCCTGAATACGGACTTGGCCTAGTGCCAAGTCAGACAACGACGCTGACAAACAACACCGTCAAGGTAGACGTCAGTTGCCAACGCCCTGGCGAGGATCTCAGCCAAACGGAGGATGGACCGCTTTTCCGGGCTACCATGAAATCTCTGGAGCAGAAGACTGGCAATATGCGCGCAAAATGGAAGAAGGTTCTTAAGCGCGCCGAGTCAGCGCTCGAGGCCCAGAAAGACTGCAACACCGCAATGGCAGATCTGATGGAGTCCCTCCGCGAGGCTTCCTCGTCGAACGCAAATGCAGTCCAGCCCGCCATCGATCATTATTTCGACAAGATTGCCAAGGAAATACTGACCTACGAGCGGTCGAACACAACCAACATTCAGAAGCTCATCATTGACCCCATTTCTAAGCTGTACAATGTCGATATCAAGCAGGCAGAGGCGAAGAAGAAGGATTTCGAAGAAGAGAGTAAAGAATATTATCAGTACGTCAGCAGGTATCTCGGCCAGCGCCAGGATACCCTCAAGGAGAAGAAGCGCGTTGAGACCGACTCCAAGTATCAGTCAAAGCGCAGGAACTTTGAGCTCAAGCGCTTTGACTACTCTTCCTTTATGCAAGATCTCCATGGCGGACGGAAAGACCAAGAAGTCTTGTCGCACTTGACGAGATACGCGGACGCACAGGCCAAGAATTACCTAGATACGTCGAGGAAGATTGAGTCGATGTTACCGCAGCTAGAAGCATTGAGTTTCGAAGTGAAAGAGGCGGACAAAGAGTTCCAGCTTCAGAGAACCGAACGAGAAGAGAAGAGGAGACTGCTGGAAAAGAGCAAGAAGGAATACGAAGAGCCGCCCGCAGCAGTGCCAGTTCCCGCGACTCCGTCTAACGGCAACGTGCCCCGACCCATTGGACCGTCAGACGCAAATCTCCCAGGACGAAAGAGTAGCATTGCCCCAGTTTTCCAGAGCACAGTAAGCCCTCCTCCGGCGACGGCTTCTTTGGCAAGTCTTCCATCGACAATAGTATCACCGGCAAGCCCGGAGGCCAGCCAAACTACTCTGCCCGCTGGAAGTCCGAATCCGAACAACAAGTTCAAAGGGATTCGAGACTTGGAGGATAAGGACCATGCCTTTACTGCGGCCCTAGAAGCCAGTCCCGGTTCGCATAGGAAAGAAGGTCTTCTGTGGGCACTTAGCAGGCCTGGCAGTCATGTGGATCCAAAGGGGTTGAATAAACAGGCTTGGCACAAGTAAGTTACTTGACGCTTTTGACAATAATATGTTCTGATCTGCATAGGTTCTGGATCGTGCTTGATCAAGGCAAACTCTCGGAATACACGAACTGGAAGCAGAAGCTAGACCTCCACATGGAGCCCATCGACCTCCGCATGGCTTCCGTTCGAGAAGCTCGCAACGCAGAACGCCGATTCTGTTTCGAAGTCATCACTCCTCAGTTCACCCGTGTGTACCAAGCGACTTCGGAAGAAGATATGAAGACTTGGATTTCTTCTGTCAACAATGCCCTGCAAACTGCTGTCGAAGGAACAGGCAAGATTGACCGAGTCTCCACCGACTCCTTGCCCGGAACCACCCGACGGGATATCGCTTACGTGCTTACAGGAAAGAGCACCTCTCTTTCTAATCACCGAAACAACTACAACGCCAACTCGAAGACACCTGCACGACATGCCACGGTTGGCGATCGCCCGTCGTATCGGACCTTGGATAACATCGGCGACGACGGGAAGCTGCTTCAGCAAATTCGTGATGCAGACGCTGGTAACAGAGTATGTGCCGATTGCGGATCAGAAAGCAAGGTGGACTGGGTGTCCATCAACCTCGGAATCGTCATCTGTATCGAGTGCAGCGGTATTCATCGGTCTCTCGGCACCCACATTACGAAAGTCCGGTCACTCACCCTGGACACCAACTCGTTCACTCCTGACATCATTGAATTACTGCTTCAGATCGGCAATCGGGTCAGCAATATGGTGTGGGAAGCGAGACTCGATCGAGCGCTGAAGCCTGCGCCAAACTCCACTCGTGAACAGCGGCTCCACTTCATCACTTCGAAATACGCTGATCGTGCGTTTGTTGCGCCCATCTCTCCAACTCTCTCGCATTACGCCACTCCTGAGGAGACGCTACTCGCTTCTATCAAGAAGAACGATATAAATAATGTCCTCTACGCTCTTGCATTACGAGCTGATCCAAATGCGAAAGACCGATCGCGCGGAACACATTCAGTATTCCTAGCACTTGCGGCGGCCGATCCCGCTTCTCCATCAGCGTCCGCCTCTCCTGCAGGATCGCCAGGCCCGGCTGCTCGGCCAGGAACTGCGCAGGCCTCTCGAAAACCATTCCCCATCGCCGAGCTACTCCTCCAGAACGGCGCCGAACTCCCGACTCTACCCGCACCCATACCGCTCAGCTCATCAGCGCGGATGTATCTCGACCACAAAGCCGATCAGAGAGCAGGGAAGAGACCAACAGCTGGACCTACGAACTCCGCGGGAGACACACTAACAGCACTGCCACATATTATGGCAGGTAACGGGAGCACTCCTGCCGAGAGAGCGCGTGAGCGCGAGTCTCGGTTGCAGAAGAGAGTGAGCGCGGGTGGAAGGTTGGTGAAGAATCACTCAGAGAGCTCTGAAGGTAGGCGAGGTTTGTAATCTAAGCAGCATCGCTCACATATGTTTTTGATTTCTAGTTCATATTTCCCTTGGGTGGTTTGCGGAGTATTGTGGGCATCGCCTGACCAGGTCTGACTCAGGTATTGGTGGCAGTCCCTGGGTAGAAGAAAGGGGCGAAGATTTCACATCTCTCTGGACAGGTTTGGGCTGAGCAGGCCCTTGTCTATCTTTGGATACTTTTTCGATCTTGCCTGAACGAATAAATGGGCACGCGGGGCATTGGCATGGAAGGACTGGCTGGCGGTTCCTGGGTTTGGTCGATGATGGTTTCCGCCTGGACTGTGATCTTGTTTTTCTTTTCGATTCTTCTGTGTCAGGTTCTCTTGAGCGAGCCTGATACGTTTTTTTCCCTTTTCTTGTTCATCCTTCTCCTGCTGTTGTTCATAGCAGAGCCGAGGGACTGACTCTTGATACTCGTCTCTTTTAGGAGAATGGAGCGCTGGAGTACTGTATTATGTAATGAGTAATGGCAGGGTGTGGGTAGTGTTCTAGCGCCTGGCGCTCGCTCTCATGAAATAGAAATGAGTCATTTCAGGTTTCCCTACGACTTCTGTTTTGGCATTTCATGTTGATATGGTTCTGGTGGAAAATGCACATTTGGGGAGTCATGGCTGAGCCACTCTTTCCCTGAACATGTGTGGCCTCTGATCACCTTTCTTGCACTCATCGTGTATTGACGTGACTCATAGGGCCTCTTGACTGTGTAAAATGCTTGCAGCATGGCCGCGGCTGGATTCAAGACAACAGGCAATTGGATAGCAGTCGCGGCCGGATATCAAGAAGGGTGGCAGACGTGGAGTCATGATCACGTGATGTGGAGTTGGCGGTAGCGCGGCACAAACGAATTTCGAAGTTCAAAAGATGGCGGCGACCCCACCTCGATTCAACAACACACGCAAAAATGGCACCTTCATATGAGAATCTCCCCATCGACGACGATGAATTCGACGAATCCCAAATCGACTTTACCGATATCGAAGAACAGTACCAAGTGCGCTTAGACGAGGGTTTGGACGCCTTCGTCGTGGTGGATGGCCTGCCCGTCGTGCCCGAGGATAGCAAGGCGAAGCTGGTCAAGTTTTTGCTGAGGAAGCTGAACTCGGTGGGAAAGGTGAAGGATGACGGCGTTTTCATGCCGCTGAATGATGAGGGCAAAACGGAGGGGTATGCTCAACTTTCTTCCTCGTATGGTGCAATAGGCGGATTCTGACCAAAGCGATAGATATGCATTCGTCGAGTACAGTGCCCCCACCGAAGCCGTGCAGGCTGTCAAGCAGCTCCATGCCACCCCGCTTGATAAAAGACACACCATGGCCGTCAATAAACTTACAGACATCGATCGTTACGGGAAAGAGGGACGCATCGACGAGGAATACTACCCGCCGGAGATCGAGCCCTTCCAGCAAAAGGAGCATCTGCGATCATGGCTCGGCGACCCCGAAGCCCGTGATCAAATGGTCTTTTTCCGCGGCGACAAGGTCGGCGTGATGTGGAACGAGAAGGAAGACCCTCCAGAGCCGGCGGTTGATCGTGACAACTGGACCGAGTCCTTCGTGCAGTGGTCGCCACAGGGAACATTCCTCACATCTATGCACGCTCAGGGTGTACAGCTGTGGGGCGGAAAGGCATGGAGTCGGCAGAAGCGTTTTGCCCATCCCGGAGTAAACCTTGTGGATTTCTCGCCCAACGAGAAGTACGTCACAACTTGGTCGCACAAGCCTCTCCAGGTCGATGAGAACCACCCGGTCCCGTCGCTTTCACTGGAAGACGATGGAAAGAACTACGTTATCTGGGATATCGCAACTGGAAAGCCTCTCCGCTCCTTCACCACCATCGACGTCCCGAGCACCACAGATGCTGAAGGCAACCCGGTCAAGAAGAAGATGCAGTGGCCGACATTCAAGTGGTCATCGGACGACAAGTATGTCGCTCGAATGACCCAAGGCCAGTCCATTTCTGTCTACGAACTACCCCGGATGAATCTGCTCGACAAAACATCTATCAAGATTGAGGGTGTCATGGACTTCGAATGGGCCCCAGCCCTACCTCGACGAGACGGCATCAAGACCTACGAACAACTCTTCTGCTACTGGACTCCCGAGCTGGGCAGCAACCCCGCCAAGGTGGGTCTCATGTCTATCCCGTCAAAGGAGATTGTACGAACCCGGAATCTCTTCAACGTCTCCGATGCCAAGCTCCATTGGCAGTCCGACGCCGCCTATGTCTGTGTCAAAGTCGACCGTCACTCAAAGTCTAAGAAATCCATGGCTACGAACCTGGAAATTTTCCGTGTCCGCGAGAAGGGTGTGCCCGTCGAAGTCGTCGACTCCATCAAAGATACCGTCATCAACTTCGCATGGGAGCCCAAGGGTAACCGATTTGTCTTGATCACAACGGGCGAGATCCCAGCAGCTGGCGTCGCCGTCCCTCCAAAGACATCCGTCTCTTTCTTCTGCCCGGAGAAGGCCAAAGGAAATGTCGTGGGCAACTTCCGACACATCCACACCTACGACAAGAAGAACAGCAACGCCATCTACTGGTCTCCCAAGGGCCGTTTTGTCGTCGTTGCAGCGCTGCAATCCCAGCAGTCTTTCGACCTCGACTTCTACGATCTCAGTTACGAGAAGCCAAAGGATGATGCCGAGAAGGACAAGGACCTCACCGCCAATCTCCAACTTATGAACACCGCTGAACATTACGGTGTCACGGATATCGAGTGGGACCCCACCGGTCGCTATGTCGCTACTGTTGCCAGCGCCTTCCGTCATCACGTAAGTCACCCAACACCACTAATCTATAAATGAAAACCCACTAATAACCCCCCCAGATGGAGAACGGCTACCACATGTACGACTTCCGCGGCAATCTCCTCCGCGAAGAGCACATCGACCGCTTCAAGCAGCTGATCTGGCGTCCACGACCCCCAACCCTCCTCTCCAAGGAAGAACAAGCCGAGATCCGCAAGAACCTCCGCAACTACAGCAGACTGTTTGACGAGCAGGATCTGGCCAAGAAGAACACGGCGAACAGGCAGGTGGTCGAGCAGCGGAGACGCTTGTTAGAAGAGTGGATCGCGTGGCGGAAGAATATGATTGAGATGCTCGAGGACGAAGGCGCCGAGATTGAGTTGAATGGCGGGGTTATTAAGATGGAACATGATGGCGAGGTGGAAGAGGTTGAGGAGATTGTCGAGGAGATTATTGAGGAGACGGAGGAGGTTATTTCTTGAGTGTTGGGTGCTGAGTGGGTTAGTAGCCAGAGGGTTCGTGCGGTGCGAGGAATTCTTTCTGGTCGTGAGCATGGCTAAACCTGCGAGCTGGGTAGCTAGGCTCGTGCGTACAATAGAAGCCGATTTGCATCAATGCAAGAAAAGCCTTTTTCGTGTCTACATTTTTTGAATGCCTGGCCCAAGACTTGCCAGTTTTCCGCACCCCTCTATGTGCGATGAATACCAAACGATCATCATTCAATTCATCCGATCCAATCCAGACTCCATGCTAAGCAAGCAAGCACCCGTAACCCCCCTCTCAGACAACCAGATCATTGCCTACCCAATCCTACGGTGACCCACTCATCCCCTACATCTCACCTCACAGGTCTCAAAACCTCCCACCCCCTCAACGCCTCTATCTCCTCTCCCCCTTCCTCATCCATTAGATTCGCCCCTCCCCCTCCCCCTCTCCTTCCCCCAGACGCTGTACTCAACCCCGTCCCCGTCCTTGGCGGTAGCGGCGGCCTGTCTCCCCCCGCATCTGCGCCTATATCTCTCTTCGACGCCGCCATTGAGCGGCGCGGCGGGGGAGGTTGCGGTTGCGATTTCTGCTCTACAGGGGACGGAGTATCGCGGTAGGGTTGTGGTTGCGGTTGTGAGGGCGGGGGAGACGCTGTGGAATTCCGCCCGGTCGAGGATGAGGTTCCGGAGATGGAGGCGGAGACGAGAGAGGGCTTTTTGTTTGGGATCGGAGGCGGGGCTGGTTTGCGGGCTATTTGGGCTGCGAGGTTTGAGGGCTGGTGGGGGTGGGGTTGTGAGTGGGATTGGGATTGGTGGATTACGAGATCGGGAAGGGAATGCGTGGATGCGGCGGAGGGGGAGCGGGAGACGCGGCTTGTGCTGGGGTTGTATGGGGGTGGGAGGATGGGATGGCGATAGGAGCTTGTGCCGTCGAGGTTGGATATACTAGGCGAGGGTGTGGAAGTGTTGCTGCTGGTTCTAGGGGCGTTTAAGCTTGCGCTGGGGTCGAAGGGCGGAGCGACGAGCTTTCTTGCCATCGATTTTGTCTGTGCTAGACTTCCGGTCTCTCTCGAAGCCGCGAAGTTCGCGTGTGTATTAGTGCCGTTAAACTCTACGGTCTTGGCTCTCATCGTACCTCTGGCTGGTGGTGGTTCCGGCTTACCAGGCATTATCCGCTTGACTTCAACCCAGTCTGGTTCTGGGCTTGGAGTAAAGGGATTGCTGGGGCGCTTTGGATTTGGGAGATGGTCGTTTGATGGGGCTTGTACTCTTGATCTCGCAGGCAGACCTTGAAACCCATTATTAGCAGAGAAGGCGTTACAACAGGGAGCGGAGTGGCATACCGTTATCAAGCCACCATTTCCTCCGGTCGGAACTTGCGGGCGGCAGTCCAGGTTCAATGCTGTCGTAACCGATCAAATCCTCATCTTCGCTATCGTCTGCCTCGCCTCCCGCTCTCGAGTCTCCGACCACTGTTCTTCGCTGCCTGTACATTTCTCTGCTCAACTGCTCTTTCTTTTTCTCGTCGACTTTGTTAATCAGGCATTGGAACGTGGCATACACGGGCCGGTGGTCAGAGAATTTGAGGGGTGCGGCATCATAGTTGATTTGGCGGATGTTGTCGCCTTTGCGAAGGACCCGATCGCACCACGCCGGTATACGCGCCTTTTCCGAGGTGTCATATGTGTCGGTACCTAGATCATACTTGTACGTGGGCATGAATGTGATGCGGGCTTCAGAGTAAAAGGGGAATGTTAGACCGGCGACCATTTGAAGGTTGAGCTGGTTTGTTAGCATTGGAATTCGCACGATGGTAGAGTGAACACACCTGGTCGTTCTCGTACAGAGTCTCTAGGTCTCCAACGTGGCAGAGCTTCTGAACCTTGTCGTTGCTGAGACCAATCCGGTAATTGAAGTCTCCTAACCAGATGACCGTATCGTGGTCTTCGATTGAGCGATTCCGCTGAAATCGGAGGCCGTGGCTGATGGTCTTATAATCTCGGTTTCGTTCTTCGTAATTTGCGAAGCCCGCAGCAAGATGGGCCGTGACAAAGACGATGGAGGTATTGGCATACTCCATGCGGATAGCAACCGCACCCTTGTTTCCGGCCATGCCAGACATTCCGGTCTGTACCAATATTAGCAAGGGAACAAGGAGCACGTCATGTGCGCCGACTCACCTTCTTCAAGCTGCCCTCGACGTTCTTGATGAACTTCAGGCAGTTTGCTCTCACAAAAACTGATAATGAAGCACCAACAAGCTGACCTCCTCTTAGAAGCACATACTCCTCCTGGCCATGCTTTGCCGCGTTCTTGTTCAAGCAGTTCTTCACAGCAGTCTCCCAAACTTGTCGCCTCCCTGGATCTGTAGACATGATCTGCTGTGGACTGAGCTCGACGATTTCCTGGAACCCAACAGCTACGATCTCGGGACACTGCTGGGAAGGGTTCACATCCGGGCATAGCCATGGCGAGAGGTCTTCGTTGATGCCATGAGTCTTGCCATTCAGATTGAATGTGCCCACAAGCATGTGGATGACCTCGTTCTCCGTGAACTCGGCAGATCTTTTGTTCAGCTCCGCCACAACATAGTCGTTGATCGGATCATAGAGATGAACAGGAACCTGACCCATCAGCCGTCCTAGGAGCATGTCGATCGTGTTCTGACGGCCTTTGTCCGCGAAGTTGTTGATGTACATTCGCGTCGCACTCTTTCGCGCGTCCGCCAGTGCTCCAGCGAGAGACATCTTCCCATGCCGTGTGAAGGAGGATTTGAGCGCTCCCGTACCGGCATAGATGCGTGATAAGGCGTCTCCATTGTCCGCCCACATGCTTGAGTGCCTGACCCAAAAGTCTGGACTGGCCACCAGGCCTTTGTGACCTAGGAAAATCTCCAGAGCCATCTTACTAATGATGGTTTGGACAAGGTTCGTGCGATCGAGACAGTCAAGACAGTTTGTCCTGAATACACCCTCTTGCTGCAGGATCGCAGTAGGACGTTTGACAATGTAGTTCTGACCATTCGACCTTACATGCTCCTCGGTTTCTTCAGCCAAATAATATGCAAAGCCATCCGCGGAGTGTTGGATCCACCGCGAAATCTCGCTAGCCATCTCATAGCCGCCAGGTCCTCGAGTTTCGGCGTGAAAATCGAACTCGGTGGACTGGATAAGCTCGTGATCTCTGGATGAGCTTCCCTTCTCTTGCATGTTTAACGGGCTGTGCTTGATATGGTACCGGTATCGATTGGTCAGTTCCATCTCGTTAGGCTTTTCGTTGCTCAAAAGGTTGACGACATGAATTGCGCCATAGCTTAGCTCTAGATTCTCGAAATGCTTGTCAAATGCTGGCTGGGTAGCTTCGGGTGATCTGGTAATGGTGATCTTTTGTTGTCCCGGGAGAAGACCTGTCTGTTGTTCCCAAAATACAGGAACACTGCCCCGGACCTGTGTATATGAGAAACACACACCGGACGGAGCCCAAAATATGGTTTCGGTTTCGACAAAATTGGCGACGTTGCCGTCATCGTCCATGCCACGCGCATTAAACCTAGTGCCTGCTCTTCGGCAGGATAGCCGCGAAATCAGGGTCATGGAAGATGGTAACCCAGACCGGGGCGATCGAATAGGAGAGGATGACGATGGAACGGTAACGGTAAGAGCAAAGCCCCGAATGGCAGAGGTCAAGATGCCAGACGCATCCAACGCTTCCTTCTCTCGTGGTGCTAACCGAGATCTGAAATCCACCAAAGGCTGGATCATGTACGAGTTCCACAGGAAGCCAGCGTCGAGGCTGTCGATGGATACGGTCGCGGCATCAGAGGACCTTTGGTAAGTCAGTCGTGCGCATCCACCACGGAACGACACCCCCATACCTTTCCTGCAGCCGCCTCGTCAGGTCAAAGTCCGAACTATAGTAGAATGTGCCGCTGCTCAACAGCTTCTTCAATGCCAAACAAGGGTGCTCCAGCGGAGACTCGCCCTTGCCTTTGCCGAATCCCATTTCAAAGCCCTCATCGTCTATAGTATCGGTGGGGTAAGGGTTCACTTCGTCGTTGAGGAGGGAATCGTAGCTCGAGCTGTTCAAGCAGTCTACGACACCGTTAGCAGCATGTCCCGTCCGGCGTCTGACACGGACACGTACAGAACCCCACGGAGTGTATCCGCTGCACCGTCTCGCCCGGCCGGAGGGTTGCCACTTTGGACGCCCCATTCACCACGACTAAGAATATATCCCCATTGACAGTGATCAAGCCCAGCGTGCCATGCGTGTTGACCATGTTCAGGGCCCTGTACTCGTCGAGGTCCAGCTCTTCCACGGTGGAGAACTCCACCATGCACCGAGCGGCAGCCGCCCCGTTGCTCGAAAGCGAAGTCTGCGAAGCATTGTGGGAACCATTTTGTTCGGTCGAGGTCGAGCTATGGCGGAGCACGAGCGCATGGGTCGAGGTCGAGAGAGCGATTGCGCGGTGCGGATATTCTTTGATCAGGACGCGGATAGACATTGTCTTTGCTCGAGAATCCGGACGATGTATTTGGCAGGCGTCCCAGGCATGTCCGACGCTGCACTTGCTCGGCGAAAGAGGTCAGGCGATGCCGGCAGAAAATGTGTGCGAGTGCGAAGAATAAGCCCAAGCTGATGGTCGTGGTCGTGTGCGATCAACGCGCCCAAAGTTTCACAAGCCACAAGCAAAATGCGGCGTCGACCACTTTCAAGGAATACTGATGCTGGTACTGGCTTCGACGATCGCGGGTACGCTGACAAAGTGATGTATTTCTGTGCAAGCTTGGGAGTGCTTTTCGGAGCACTGTCAGGTCCCTTTTCTCCTCCCACTGACGGCATGGCATGCTAATCGCAAGCCCCACGCAAATCCCATAGGCAGACGAGATTGGGATCCAGGCACACCCGGTGACTTCATAGGCTACAACAAGCGTCTATTTTGAGCAGAAATGCAAAGACACAGCTTAAAAAACCCAACAGCATGAGACTTCCACAAGTCTGGACAAAAGCGTTTCATCGTAACCAAGTGCATCAAAACTTCAAAGAGAATCGTATCAGCCCGTCTCAAACATGAACGAGTCTATCCAACCAGCAAAGAACGCGCGCTCGCTCAAAAAGGCAACATGCTCAAACTATCTCCTGTACTCCTTCCTCCTGCGCCCATCGTCGTCTATAATCGTGATCCTCTCCCGCGTTTCGCGGACACTACCGCGGGGGTCGTGGTCGTCGTATCCGTAGCCTCGACTCCTGCTCCTCACACGGCTACGGCTCCGCCGCCTGTCGTACTGCTCGTAGCGGTCCTCGGGCGCCGGTTCCACATATCTGAAATGCTCGTAGCGCGGTGAAGACTCGGGCGAATAGTCTCTCACCCGCTCCCTTCGCGTCTCGCGCTCATGCACAACATACTCGCTGTGCCGGCTGGGGCTATGGCTTGTCACACTGCTCCGCGGGCTGACTTCAACATAGTGGTGGCCGCCGTGGTGGGAGGGTGGTGCTGGCGGCGGAGGTGGTGGCGGTTCTGCGACGAAGACGGGCACAGGCTGCGGTGCAGGAATGGCATAGGGCTGCGGAGCCGGCACCGTGATATAGGTCGACGACTGTGGGCGGGACTCACGGATCACTTCGGTGCGCGAGACACGGTGGGTGGAATGTCGGCGCCTGCTGGGTGAAGGCGAGCGCCGGCGGTCGTGGACCACCCGGTAGGGCACCACGACGTCCTCCTCCTGTCTGACCTTGAAGAGACACATTGGGCGGCGCTGGATGATCGTGGTATTGTCGCGATGCGATCGGGCTCTGATTCGTGGGATGATCCAGGGTGGGGGTGCGCGAATGCGAAAGCAAACGATGCAAGTGGAGGCAAGGGAGCTGGGCTCCAGAGAGCGAGTGGACCGGAAGAACACAGGTGTCGGCCTGCCAGGAACGAGCGGCAGCTGATGTCTTAAGAGGCCGGCCACACTTGTCCGTAAGATGGGTGTTGAGCCCAGCCACATGCACCGACCCCCCCCCGGTCGCATCCCAGGTCCCGCCCGCCTCTTCGCCTTGGAACAGATCCAAGTGACGACGGTGGCATCTCCGCCCTGGCCTTGCTGCCCTGGGCCACTCTTGGCTTTTCACTCTGTCAATCCAAAAGTCCAAATGTGGTCGAGTACATGGAAGATATGCCCATGTTCACATTTCTTGCTACTAAAAACCAAAGGAATCTCAGACCTACGTGACTGATGTTACACTTCCCTCCAGCCTCCAGGTCAGCCCTGCGGACCACACAGGCCGTTCTAAATCATTGCGTGTTTGCCCAAGACCGTCAAGTCATGACCGCTGTTGTCCTTACATATTGACCCATTACCGTGCATTACCACGCCACAAATCCTGTTCGCTCATCGTGGTGATACATGTGTCTTCGCTCAAAAAAACCCAATCCCGAATGTGACAGCCAAGTCATAGGAGCCAATATCATCTCAACCCATGCAGTCAGTCTAGTCGTCCATTGGCTTGTCCTCGAGTTGCACTCCTCTGGGTCCCTCCTCCCCTCTCAGGCTGCCCGTCGAGTCCCGATTGACAGTCCTTGACAACCCTCCGGCGGCTTTCCTCGGCAAGGGCACGCGAGTGCTTGATGGCGCAGGATGCTCTGGAGGTGAATCCATGGTGCCATTCGTGCCTTTGCCGTCAACAACAGGGCTGTTCTCCACACTTCCAGGTACCTCTAGCGAGTTTCGGCTTCCAGTGGTACCTCTCCTTTCCGTCGGGGACGAAGTATTGACCGGGAACCTGGTCTCAGGTCCTCCCACGCTTCGGTCGCGACGATGGGAGCCGCGTCCGGGATTGGGTGAGGTAGCCCTAGGAGAACGCTGTGCTGCAATGGCCCGGTTGCGCTCCTCGTAGTTGGCACGTCGATTACTCTCATCCGTTGAGATGGCCCTGGGACGTTGCGCACCAGATGAGGAATGGGTGAGAGTGCTCGCGCGTTTCAGTTCTCCAAAGATCGCGTCCTTGTGTGCAAAGAGATCGCGGATCAGGCGGAAGCTATAGCGTTCATTCATTGTCAAGCTGGATTCTTGACGTGGTCGCAAGATGCAAGGTGCGAGCGTCTGTGCAAGAGCCGTAATGTAAGCCTCGTCAGCCGACGTCAGCTCAATCAATCGTGTAAAGTGAGTGGTGATGGCATCGAGAGTTGCAATGTTGGCAAGGCGGAGTTGGCCAAGCGTGGACTGAATGACAGACACTCGGGTGGATTCGGAGGCATCAGTGGCCGTGGTGCTGTAGATGGTCTTGACGATTTCATAAACATGGGAAGAAACAAGGGAATCTGGCCAGGTTAGTTGTTGCAGTTGAGAGGATGCAGAATTCTACGTACCAGGGAGCTCGAGAAGGTAGAGCTTGAGAACGCTAGCAACGACGGGTATCTCAAATTTCTCAAGTACATCATGAGGGAACGTCTTTCCAGTATTGATCAGATTCCGGAGGCCGTGGGTCTGCGCAAGCGGAACATCCACCAGCCATATGCCCCGGCGAACTTCATCGCCCTCAAGGTCAGGGTAGTGGTTGTCGAGGAAAGTGAGGATGGTTGTAATTATGATCGGGACGCGTTTACGGTCTGATCGAGCCCGGGCCTCGAGATCAACGCCAAAGGTTTGCTCTGTCATGTGATCAGTGAATCTTTTTCGGACGTGGGGGATATCAAAGGAATTTACCATCAACCGAGTTGTAATAGTTCTCATAGGTCGTGACCCTAGGAACAAACGGTCCCGTTCTGTAATTTTCGAGCAGGTACCTCAGGTCGCCGAGGGGCTGGACGGTTTCTTGAAACAGCATCATCTTGTCCACAGTGCTTTGAAGGCTGGGGATGACATTGCTGACTGCGCCAGAGAAGTCCAGAATAACGGCCTTGATAGCCTTTAGCCTGTCCAGCTCGCAACGTTCCATGAACTTCAGGTGGTCAACCATGGCTTCCTCCAGGTTGCATCTAAGAGAATCAAGCTTCTTCACGGAACTCTTGTATCGTTCGTCGGCTTCCCGGGCTTCTCTTCGGAGCTTCTCCGCGGGTGTTTCGTTTGGGTAGGCGTTGTTAAGCGGATTCCAGCCGACCAGATACTCTTGAATAGCGCCCGCAGGAGAGTCAACGGTAATGCTATCCTGAGACATTGCAGAACCGACACGCTCCAAGGCCCGCTTTTTCTCGGGAATGCCAGTCATTTGAAAGACCTTTGGCTTCCACTGGTAGTTCATGCGGCTGCTGTTGGCGAAGGCATTTCCAACGTTACCTACAAGGCGTAGGAAGCCGTTATCCACCATGTCCTGGCCGATTCGCTCGGCATAACTGACACTGGTTGCGCCCATGTGTTTCTGAATGTATTCGGTGATATCCGCACCATTCGAGGTATTCTGGTACACCCCTAGAATAGGGACTTTGACTTCCCCAATTTTGATACTCTCCAACATGTGCGCCAGGATCTTCTTGACCTGCTCGGGCTGGAAAGTCTCGTCACCAAGGTCGATTGGGTTGGTCTGAGAGTCTTCGGGCTCGGACATCTTGATGGTCGGGATGCTCTTCGCCTTGGGACTTGTAGCAGCCTCGCTCTGCGGGTCCTGGAAGGCCAATTTGTCCTCCTCTTCGAGGTCCTCCACTAGCCGGCATTTGTTGTAGTACTGCGACCTGAACTTGCGAACAGCGTCGGCCTGGCGATCATGGAGCTTGATGCGATTCTGGAGGTCATCCTGTGAATTCTGCACACGGGCAGCATGTGCCTCGCACCATCGGCTGAAGGGGTTGACGACGAGCTCTCGGATGTTGGATGCGATCTTGTGGTGGTTCTGGGCCGCCGACTCCATTTCGGTGCGGACACCTTCATAAGCCTAACACACCGTGAGCCATGCTTCAAGAGCGAGGTTCCCTGTTCGACTCACTTTTCGTGTGCTTGCGCCCTCATCTCTATTGAAGCCGCCAGTCAAACGCTCTGCTGCGGGTCCAATGTTGCCTAGGCTGTTCCCATATAGCTCTTCGGCATCGGCGCGCATACGGGCAATAGTAAGAACCTGTTGGTTTTCCTGGACGCCTTGCTGCAGCTTTCCAAAGAGAACCCCGAGGCCTGAGGAACGTCAGCATGCATGCAAGAACTAGAGGTGAATGGGCATGTCGCACCGCCCGCGTAGTCGCTAGACCAGAACGACGCGGCAAAGCCTGTTGCCGCCATGTTGTATGGATATTATAGATCTACGAGAAGTGTTTTCTGGTACTCTGGAGGACTTCGAGGCGGATAGGTGACGGAGTGGCAGTGTAATGAGCGTGGAGGAGGAAAGTATGGGGAACACGAATAGGCCGGACCCGTGATCGTAGGCGGGTTGTACGGCGTGACGCTTGGGGCGATTGTAGACGAAGCACGGTGGGGGTGAAACCGGTGAAGAAGCAAGCACGGCAGCAGCAAACGGTGCTGGCAGGCGTTGAGAGGAAGAACTGTGCGGATTTCAGGAGAGCGTTTCTGTTTGAACGAAAGTCCCGTCCCCAGCTGAAGAACGCCCATAATGCGGCGGATCCCTGCTGGCCTTGTTCTTGGCGTACCGCTGTCATCCAACGCCTGGGTCAGGGAACGCCCACTCTAACCTCACGACCAGGCAGGCCATCCTCTTCAGGCGGAATATCACCACGCCTTCTGCCGGGCTGCCGGGCGACATGCTTTTGTAAACTGACAGCCTCCCTCAGAGACATAGTTTGAAAAGCCGTGGTTGAGACCAAACTCGACAAGAACTCTCCGCATCCCACGGGCCTGGGAACTGAGATTTGATCGGTTTGATCCACCAACATCATTCTTGCCGAAGAAATCTGTCATATCCCTCCACGACCATTTGTCCACTTGGATTTATTTCCATACATCATATCACCCTCATGCAGGAATCTTCAAATCGCCCGCTTCATGGCGCCAATGAAAGCGGTCTCCAGTACGCCAAGCACATCAAATACTGGCGAAGAAATCTAAAGACATATCTCCCTCATCACTACACAAGCAATGATTCAAATCGTCTCACCCTCGGATTCTTCATTCTTTCCGCGCTGGACATACTGGGAGATTTGCAACCTGCACTTTCAGCCGAGGAACGCCAAGGCTACATAAAATGGGTCTACAGCTGCCAAATCCCCACAGGTGGATTTCGAGGCTCCCCAGGGACAGACTTTGGAAGCCTGAGAAACGACGGAAATGCAGTCTGGGATCCGCCAACTGTGCCGGCTACCTACTTCGCTCTCGGGACACTGGCTCTTTTAGGAGATGACCTGCAAGGGGTAAAGAGAAGGGAAATTCTTATATGGTTGACCAGGATGCAACGCCCTGATGGAAGCTTTGGGGAGACTCTAGGACTAGGTGACCGGATTGAAGGTGGCAACGACACCAGGTTTGGCTACCTTAGTACTGGCATTAGGTGGATGCTGAGGGGCACTGTCGAGGGTCCTGTTGATGGGGTCCCAGATGTCGACGTCGACCAATTCGTCAAATGCATACGGGACTCTGAGACATACGATGGGGGCATCTCGGAGGATTCACTCCACGAAGCTCACGCAGGATTCACTTGCTGTGCCGTCAGCGCGCTGTCCTTAGTCGATCGTCTACCCCTGCCAGCGAACTTCGCTCCGAAAGCCGACGATCGGATACGGGGCGTATCGAATCTTCCGTTAATGTTACATTGGTTGACCGCCCGGCAAACGATGACTCTTGATGAAGAAGACGCTCTTGACACCTACGCGGACGAGACCGACTCTACCGCAACATGTCATGATGGGCACGCCTTCCTCCCGCACAACTATACTTCAGAAGCCGGTCGAAAATCGATCGAATCGCAGCCGACCTCCCATTTTGAAATGTCGTGGGTAGGGATGAACGGTCGAGCCAACAAGATAGCAGACACCTGCTATGCGTGGTGGAGCTGTGCGCCACTCAAACTACTCGGCCACCTCGAGCTTGTGAATAAGAAGCCTATCCGTAGGTGGTTGCTTGATAAGACGCAACATATTGTTGGAGGCTTTGGGAAACTTCCTGGCTATCCACCTGATATCTACCATTCCTATCTTGGGCTCATTACCCTGTCTATGTTCGGCGAGACTGGGTTGCAGGATGTCGACCCTGCGCTTTGTATCAGTACTAGGGCGAAGGAACACCTGGAATCGTTACCGTGGAGAAAGGCGGTAGTTGGCGAGCCTGAACCTTCGAAGGCGGAGACGGTGCCAGACCTATCCTACATGACTATCACCGGGGGGTGATGTCGAGCAAGGGATCGGTTGAGAATGAGAAATATTGTCAGTTGTGGTTATTGATACATGATACCCCAGTACCTACCTGCATTATGTGCAAGGAAATCTGAGTCTATCTATTTCGAGCCATTCAAAGCATTCAAATCCACTCTGTCCAACGCAATATGTTTTGTCTGTCTTCCATAGGCCCTGCGCCACACCACTACCAGCCACATAACGATCGGCGAAATCCCACCTGGACCTCCGCGATCCCAAACTTTTCGATAGGACGTTCTCAAGCTCCACTCCACTCCACACCTGTCCTAGAATTCTGAATTCTACTCCACCCTCTCCGACCTCAAACACCTCGCCCTCACTCTCTCTCTCTCCATCGAACATGGCTCCACCCTCCAAAAAACGCAAAACCTCGCAACCGACCGAAATCCTCTTCGACCCCGCGGCGCGAGAAGAATACCTAACAGGCTTTCACAAGCGCAAACTACAACGCATCAAACATGCACAAGAGGAAGCCGCCAAAAAGGAAAAGGAGGAGAGGTTACGATTCCGGAGAGAGGTAAGCCAACTCAAGCCCCGACGTACATCTGGGGGACTTTCGGATCTTGCTCTGTCCTAGCAGAGGAGCGTTGAAGGAATTGCACACAAGAATGGTGCTTGTCAATGCACAGGGCAGCGAGCAGACACAAGTTTCTATTCTAACTCGTGGAAATCCAGCTCCGACAAAAGCGCAAGGAGGACCTGGAAAAGCACGTCTCGGAGGTGAACATGCTTCTCCGCAAAGCGAATCCAGACCTCAGCGACAACGACCGCGCCAATCTCGACTCCGACGACGACACAGACAACTGGGATGGATTCGAAGAAACTCCTACCGCACCCATCGAACCCGCGCCTGTCGACCGCGAAGACGAGTATGTAGACGAGGACAAATACACCACTGTTACGATTGAGAGTGTCGGGATCTCGAAGGATGGGTTTGAGAAGACAGGGAAGGCGGCAGAGGATGAGGAGCAGGATAAGGAGAATGATCTGAATGAGAAGAAGAGGGCATGGACCAAGGAGCGGCCCAAGGTGGAGAGGTCGAAAAAGAAAAAGAAACAGAAGTTTAGGTATGAGACCAAGGCGGAGAGGAAGGTTACGAGGATGAAGCAGGGTGCGAAGAATCGGTCGCAGGCGGCGGCGCGGAAGAGCAAGTAGAGGACTGTTCTTTTGGAGTCGGATAGATACCCATTGCACACAAATTTTGTTAACGAGAATGAAGCTTGTGTCGTATGGGATGTGACTGTCCGAATACCAGGCATATTACGCAGATGATCAGTACCAAGCACAATTATTCCATTATTTAGGAGACCAAAAAATATATTTGTGGCGCCAAAGAGTCGATCTCTACAGCGTAGGATGATGCCATTCTCTCAAAGTCAGGCACAAAGAAACAGGGAGATATGCAGTGTAAGGGGGGATTTCCGCCGCCCAGCCGATCCTTCCATCAATATCCATCCACAAGCGCACCTGAGAACCATTGCTAGGCCCCACTCAGCTATTCACGATCACACGCGTCAGACGCCAAGAAAAAGAGGACAGCTCAGGAGGATTAGAGGGCACCCATATCCTTGACAAATTCCTCGAGCTCCTTCTTAGCATCGGCGTATTTCTTGGCCATCTCTTCATACTTGGTTTCCCACTGGTCGCGCGACTGTTCGAGGGCTTGCACTTTGCGTTCGTAGTGGCCGGATTTAACGTCGGTTTGGCGGAGCCTAGAGGAAGCGTAGCGTCAGCAAATGCATCCCGAAAACTTATGCAGCTTGAACTACCACGAGGCCGGATGAAGGGGGAAGGTCTTACTTCTCGTTGAGCTCGCGGATAGTCCTATCAGACTCCTCAGCCTCTTCCTCGAGTAACTGGATCTTGCGCTGCAGGCTGTCGGCCTGGCCACCAGCGTGCGCGCCCGACTCGGCCTCGCCCTTGAACTTCTTGACTGACTCTTCGAGTTTCTCCACCTCGCTTTCGAGCACCTGGTTCTTGTGTGACAGCGAGGTGATTTCTTGCTCCTTCTGCAGGTTCTCCGTCTCGAGCGTCTTCAGCTTGGCCTTGTACTCCTCGGCCTTCGAGGCGCTGTCGTCGGCCTCCAGGCGGAGCGCTGCCATTCTCTACGGATGCGCCCATGTCAGCCACATTGCTTGGAGCCTCATAACGGGCGGGTGGGCCGTGTGCGAGGCCTGCGGCAAAGCTCCCTGCGCGACAGAGGGAGATGGCGGGGTAATTTCAGGGACCTCACCTGCTTGATCAGATCCATGGCTGTGGGTTGTGCGGTGGGTTGCGTAGGGTGTGGTGGGTGTTTGGACAGAGGGTTGGGGGAATGGGAGTGAGAGAGCGGCGCAGTAGAGGTGGTGTCGGGGCGGTGGTGTCGGGGCGGTGGTGTTGTTGTCTGAGAAAGTGTCTCTTGTTGTCAGGCCCTGATAATGCGGGCATCGGGCCCCCCGTCGTTTTCGGCAGCAACGGGGGGGTCGCCGCCAAGCCCAGGGCCTCGCTGCACCTGGCAACCGTCCGATGCAGCCATGTAAACAAGCCCAACCACAGCTCCCCGGCTTTGACCGCCACCCCATCCACATCGCCCAATGTAACCACGCGCCATGGACATTCTCGCCGTCAACGACCAGGAGAACCGCGTGCAGGCCCTACAGGCTGGTGCCGCGGGCAAAGCACTCAATGCCGGACTCAAGGGATTCAATGCCAAAACACCGGGACATCGAGCCCCCAAGACGCCCTTCAGGGTCCCGCTCAACGACGAAAATGCGACATTCAAAGCCGGCAAGTCGGTCTTGAAGACCAACGGAAAGGGAAACGAGAATCTATTCGTGACGGCAAAGAAAGGCGGGAAATTGGACGAGAATGCATTCGTTACTCCGGCTGGTGAGCTCGCATGCGGTCATGTTTAGCGAACGAGAGATGCTGATACCACGATGCAGGCGCTCGCACGCGTGCTCCTTTGGGAATGAAAACGACCAACGCCAAAGGCAACGCATTTCAGACACCGGCACCTCTCTCTGCCTCCGCAAAGACCCAGAAGATTAGTCCCCGTCTCCGCCGCCCCAAGGTCAAGGTCCACCAACCAGAGGTTCAGGCCGAGGAAGAGGATGATGTTCCCGAGATCGAGTACATGCCTCCCAAAGAGGTCCCGCTTCCGGATTTTGTGGACGATGAGCCGTTGAATTTGTCCATGTTCGAAGGAGCAAACATGACCCGGGGTATTCGCCGCGCATACATCGATCCCATTGGAGATGACGGTCTATCCAAGGGGGAGCGTGAACTGGAAGAGTCTCTTACTCGAGATCGTAAGAGGAGGGACGAAGAGTTTGACAGGCTGTTCACGGAATCCGTGGCAAAGGATGAGGAGGAAATGAGGAGGCATCTTGGCATAGAGCCCCCAAAGAAGGCAATTCCAAAGGGCCAACCTCCCAAGAAGCCGACTGCTCCCTCGACCTTGAAGGCCAGGTCTGCGGCAGCTGCTCTCTCGCCGGCGTCAAAGCCGGCATACGCTGCTCCTACTGCTACCGTCAAATCACGAAGACCCACCAGTTTTCTCCAACCCAAGAAAACAGCCAGGCCTGCGATGGACCCATCCGCGTCCCGTCATGCAGCTGCTACTACTGCCTCCAAGAGCACCATTGGTTACTCCAAAGGCCGTGGTACCACTCAGGTTGCCCGCAAGCCTCTCTCGAACGTAACACAGCCTCCTTCGTCTGCTGTTGCGTCCCGGCGACCTACCGCTGCTTCATCTCTCCACAACCGTAATACCAGCACCGCATCGACTGGCGCAAAGCCTCGTGGTGAGTTTTCACGTTCAAGCTCCACCTCCACAAACGCCACTCTTGTCGCTCCTGCACAAGAGGATTCAAGTTATCGCACAGCCGAGGACGTGCAACGTGAGCTTGAGCTTATGATCCTCCGGAATAACGAAGATGAGGACGATGATGCTTGGATGAATCAGTTCAGTAATCAGGTGGCGGCCGACGCTTTCGATGACGAGAACGAGCTCTTCCAGTTTCAGGTCCCAGAGGGTTTGTGAGATTGTTGGTGTGGAGGCGGGTGGCTGGAAAGTTTGGGAGCCATTCATTAGATCTTGATTAGTCCTTTCGGTGTTGGGTACATGGGTTTATTTGGGGAAGAGTTCGGCCTGGTCGACTTTTGCTTTGGCCTGCAATTCTGTCGGTGGCATCCCCATGGTGTTGAAATTCCACAATAGGATACTCCGTATTGTAATCGAAGACGTGCTGCTCTTCTTTCATGTTGAATCTGTGTGCGGCTCGCTTGAGGTAGATGGCCAACCATACTCGCCCGCCTGGAGCTACATCTGATAAATTAAACAAATCATAATTCATTGGGCAAAGATTGGCGACGATTGAGAGAAGGAAGGGCCTGCCAAATTTCATGGACCAAGTTTTTCACGTGCTCTCGCGCCTCTGCTGAGCCACTCACCAGCCACATCTAAACTTTCAACCTCATCCCCAAGCTTGCGACGGATACTATCTCGCGATTTCTCGACATCACTCTTAGATATACATCCTCCGATAAATGGATTCCGACGGAATGAAGTCGCCGCGGTCTGTGAAGCGGTCGCGCTCAGAGATGGAGGAAGACGATCGGAAAAAGGACAAACCTTCTACGGCTGTTGAAGACGGTAATTTCACAGCTTCGACCACGTCTTAACGAGCTCTAACATGTCGCAGATGATACTTCCTCCGATGACGACGGTTTCGGCCCCGCGCTCCCTTCCCAAGCCCCCAAGAAGAAGAAAAGAAAGCTACCGTATGAGAAGCTGTACGTTGCAGCCCTGCCGACCGCCGGCCGCTATTTCAAGTCCTTGATGCATAGAGACCAGCTATGCTTTACCACGTTCACGCCTTTTACCGACTTCTTGATAACGAGCTCGGTGGATGGAGTTGTGAAGTTCTGGAAGAAAGACTTCGGTGGTGTGGAATTCGTAAAAGAGTTCCGGGCGCATACTGGAGAGATTCGTTCTGTGAACGTCAGCGCGGATGGAAGGAGTTTTGCGACAGCTGGGGCGGATAAGACGGTCAAGATCTTTGACGTCGTTACATTTGATCTCCTGGCCATGCTGAATCTGGAGTACACGCCAAAATGCGTTTGCTGGGTACACGGTCGAGGCGCGTCGTTCTCGCTGTTGGCTGTATCTGGGGATGAGGATTCCTGGATTAGAATATATGATGGACGTGGGGACAACCCAGAGCCGCTGCACACACTCAAAAAGTTGCATAAGGCGCCTGTGGCACTCATGGCTTACAATAACGCATATGATTGCGTGGTTTCTACGGACTCCAATGGGATGGTAGAATACTGGCAGCCGAGTGGCAATTACGAAAAGCCGGACACCGTCTTCGCAACGAAGAGTTCAACCAACTTATTTGACTTCAAGAAGGTAAGTTCCAAGTAATGCACACCGTCTTAACTTAGGCTGATTGTGAACAGGCCAAAACCATTCCCACGTCCATCACAATATCACCAACCGGCAAGCAGTTTGCGACTTTCTCATTTCCAGACCGAAAAGTACGAGTATTCGACTTCGCCACGGGAAAGCTGTATCGAACTTATGACGAATCCATCGACACGATAACCGAGATGCAACAGGCCGGAACAGCGATTCAACACCTCGAAGACATGGAATTTGGGCGGAAAATAGGACTAGAACAAGAGCTAGACCACCCTCTGATTCGACCACGGATGAACGTCATCTTTGATGAGACGGGAAACTTCATCCTCTACGGATCCATGTTTGGCACAAAGGTCGTCAATACCCTGACTAACCGCGTTGTCAAAGTGTACGGACGAGAGGAGTCGTTTCGGCCGCTTCATTTGACGCTATACCAAGGTCAACCGGAGAAGAAAGGCATAGTCACGGTGCAAATGGCTGCTAGTGAGAATCCGTTACTCCAAGAAGCAGAGGCCCGAGACGCCATGTTGGCATGTACTGGCTCCGGAAAGGTGCGATTCTACATGTTCACCAATGATGCAAAGTAAGTTTTGCCAGAGCTCCAGTCACATGTCAATCATATTAACAATATCAGCGTCACCAAATCCGAACGAGACGTCCAAAACGAAAAACCCCGCAACATCAACGCCAAAGAACAACAGGAAGCCAAGCCCGCAGCGTCCGGCTCATCTGCCACCATCCACACCACCTATGGCGACATCACCATCCGACTCTTCCCCGAAGCCGCGCCAAAAGCCGTCGAGAACTTCGTCACCCATTCAAAGAATGGGTACTACAACAACATCATCTTCCACCGCGTAATCCGCAAATTCATGATCCAGACGGGAGACCCGCTGGGTGATGGTACTGGTGGTGAGAGTATTTGGGGCAAGACGTTTGCGGATGAGTTCTCGACGCTTAAGCATGACAAGCCGTATACTGTGAGTATGGCGAATGCGGGACCGCATACGAATGGTTCGCAGTTCTTCATCACAACGGAGAAGACGGTACGTACTTTTCAAGTTCAATAGTGGGCCAGGACCAGTTTACTGACTTTGATATAGCCATGGCTTGATAATAAACATACTATCTTTGGGCGAGCGGTCCAGGGAATTGATGTCATTCACAACATCGAGAATACGAAGACGTATAAGGAGAAGCCAGAGGAGGATATCAAGATCATAAACATTTCCATATCTTAGAACAGTAGCAGCTCGTCTGTGATCTTGAAAATTTAAGTCTCGAATTGAGCAGAACAATAGCCCTATTAATTCCTTTAGCATTCGAATATCTTCGTGGTGCTGACGTTGATTCCACAAGATTATTAGCTCTCGTTTCACGGGTGAGGATAGTATGACTTACCGACTCCATTGCTTTCCATTTAGTACAGATTCCAAGAACTTCATTGGCCAGTAGACATGATACAGCACCAAAAACGGCACAGGATCCCAAGCCTCAAAGGTCCCGTCTCTCCAATCCCTCAAATGCGTCCAAAACTCCCAGCCGCCTTTCTTGACATCTGCCACGCTCGCTTGTCCCCAGAGTAGGTCAAGCACGGGAATAATGACCAACGCTACAAGGTCATGGCCCGCCCAGTAATACCTCGGACACTGCATCTCTGGCACCAAAACATCTTGTTTGGCGTGCGGACGTTCTGACGACGCAGAGAAGATATCAAGATACCTCTGTGCCATTCTCGGCTCGTCTTGAAACAGCACAACAGCCGTGTGTGCGCGCGGATTACACTCAATCGGAAACAGCTCACTCTTCTCTCCTTCGCGATCACCCTCGGCCAGGAAATCGAAACTCAGATGTCCGGTAAAGTTCTCTCCTTTCTCTTTAGCCACTTTCTCAGTGAACCGGAGCATGTCCTGGGTGAGTGGAGCCGACGGATCGAGAGCTTCGTAGTGCATGAGCAGGTCTGAAGATGGACAAGCGACGAAGGCTTGAACGACACCGCGGATGACCAGGGCGTGGGTGCAGTATTCTGGGCCAGAGATATACTGTTGGAGGATATAGGGGTTACTCTTACCTATACTCAGAGTTGAGATGTACTCCGTTGTTTCTTTGACAGTCGGGAGAGGGAGAAGGGTCATCATGTTGCCCCTAGCTCTATCATCGACCCCAATCGGCTTCAGAATGTACCGCATATCCTTCTTTTCGTCCTTCCGCCGTCCGTTCTTCTTTGCATCGGTATTCCCCACGGTGCCCTTCCTCTCCTTCTTCAGGATCCTGACCACAGCATCCGGGCTCTCACACCGATGCGTCTCGGGCACCACTTCCCCAATCCCCCTCACAAACTCCAAAAACCGATCCTTGGAATGCAACTCCTGCACCACATCCTCACTAAACTGCACCGCCTTGAATATCCTCCCATCCCAATTTCTCTCCCGAATTCCCTTTTCCACACGCCGAACAACCTCGCCATCCTCAACAGCAGACACAACGCTCGAGCACGAGATCCACAGGTCAACATTGGTGGCCCGGATGAGGTGGGCCAGGGACTCGATATACGGTTCCGCGGAGTTGGCGTCTGGGGGCGTGAGGGGGAAGAACGCGGTCAGTGAGCGCGAGTAGCGACCTGGGGAGGTATTGGGGATGTGTTCGACGTCGGCGCCGAGGATAAGGTGGGGAGTGTATTGGGAGAGGAGGCGGGCGATGGAGAGACCTTTGGTCATGGATACGCCGGTTACTAGGATGGTAATGGGCACTTGGTCCCGAGCTTTGGCGTTCTGTTTGGCATCTTGGTCTTGTTTCTGTTCTCGCTTTGGAGCATTTGGGGTTGTTCTTGAAGAATATAGACTAAGTAGAACGAGGGTGGCTGTGACGGGTAGACATATGAAGCTGAGTAGTATGAGGAGGAGGTTTTTGGGCAGATGATGGTAGAAGAATGGAGTTGAATTACTCTGTTTGGGTGCCGACGACATCGTGGGAACGTGAATTGGTGTCGTATTCGCGAGTGTGGCTGGGAAGGTGAGCAGTCGTTTGGATATTTGGATGGGTGGATGCTCATGCAGGAACCAGACTTCATATCCGTAGATCGGGCCCGACAATGGGTTTGGGTAAGTGTATACGTCATGACGACTCAACAAAATTATTTCCTGACATGTGCCGAGCAAGCAGGCCGGGGGAGGGGGGGGCCGTTCAGAGGCTCAAAGAGAGTAATGTTTGATGTGTGATTTGCTGGTGAATTCCCTCCTTTATCTAACTCACATTTCTTCGCCCACACATCTAGTTATCTCAACACCGTCCTGAAGTTGAATTAGTTGCCGTAGCAAGATAGATTAGCAAAAAAACTTACGGGTTCTCCAGTTGGCTCAAAGCTTTCAATCAGCTTGCTCTTGTATACCAAATATGGGTTTCCCTTGCTGGTACTGTACTTCTCCTGGTCCACTCTCTTCGCATACTGCTTGGCGTTCTTCTCCGGGAATCTCTCATCGAAGCCATTCTTAACTGGCTCCTTTGCTTTTGCAATCTTCTCCTTTGTGCTGCTTCTGACATACTCCAGATACGGCGGATTTCCCGGCTTGACTACATTATCAGCGGCCAATACTGATCCCTTCGTAATCAGACCCAACTCTTCACACAGCTTTAAGTCTGTCGTATACGCTGGTTTATAATGATCAAGAAACATGAGATCGATGTGCTTGAGGTCACCGGAGTCAAATAGTCGTTGGATAGACGCATCGCTGGACCCTACTACCACTTTAACAGTGTCTGAAAGGCCGGCTATATCCACGAGGGACATGATTACAGCTGCGAACTCCGGATTGCGCTCAAAACTGTAATATCGCTGGCCACCGGCTTTCCGCACCGCGTCGCCAAACAATATGCAAGAGTAGCCCACGTATCCACCGAGTTCGACCTGACTGGAGGATAAGCCGCTGCTGCCAGTTAAAAGGAAATGATCCTACCATAACTTTCGGTTTCACGTCCGCTATTAGACTTGTGACGATTTGCCCCTTGTCTTCTCCCACATTCATCAGATACTTCTTCGCCCTCCCGTACTCGTCAATAGCCGCGAGTACATCGTTTGGAGATCCCCGGATCTTCTCGATGTTTGGATGTGAATATACGAAATGAAGGAGCTCGATCTCGCGGCCATCGTCGAAGAAAGCAGTTCCCTCCTCCTGGGGTGCATATGCTTTGCGGGGATCGAAAGGAGGCATCTTGTCGCGAGGAATGTTGTGGTTTCCCGAGCACCAGACGCAATACTCAACAACGTGTCCAACCACTGGCGCTATGGCAGCAATAGCCTATGACGAGATGCTGGTGTGACAGGATACCAGTCCCGCGTCTTCGGATGTATACGTCAGTCTTTAGATGGATGAATAAGAAAATGCTCAACCGAAGTTCCGTGTTCCATTTGACGTAGCGCGATTAGTGAGTAGTCGTCGCAGGTATATTTTCAACTCTAGCAGCGCACATGCAAACAAAATACCCTCTTTTTCTCCCAGTTTTGGGGATGGACGGGTCATGGTGGTGAGGGGTTCTAGCTGGAGTAATTCAGTGTTTTGTTTCCCGGCCGATTGATTGGTTGGCACTCCGAAGAAGAATAGTCGTTGACGTGGGTTTTGGTACATGTCGTCACGAACTACGGACTACAGGCCGCTGGTAGAAAAATTCGTGGAATAAACATAGCCGGCTCCACAAAAAACGGTAGGTGTCGAACTCGCTAGTACCATTAGGCGGTTGGGCCGGCCTTGGATCGCTCAAACTCTATCTACCCGAAGCGGGATCTAGGATCTTGCAGCTCATCTTCCCTGGCGGTTCTGTCCCTGAAGCTGTTTTGCAATTGTTTGATTCCCCTGCTATCGATTGTGATAACTTCGTTTGCAGGTGTGTACCAGGAGAGCAATTTTGGACTAGATTTCCGGGCGAGTGGAATCCTCGTCCGACACAGATTGCCTGCGCTCTATTAATGAAACCAAGAAAGCAATTAGATACTACCGATTTGAAGTGCTCCACTGAAGTCAACGCGGCATTTATACCTGGTATGACGCCAAAATCAAGTCGCTTGACACCGAAACCCGCTGCACTGGGCGCATCTAGTTCCTGACAAAATAGTGTTGAAAGACTCACAGTCCTTCGGCATGCTAGACTCCAAAATATGCATGACGGTACCTTGATTCCCATTATTCGATGCATATGGTAAATGCCGAAGACGCTATCTAGACTATTCTTATTAGAAAAGTCCGATCAAGGGAACTAAGGCTGAAGAAGCATAGCCCAGAGCGGCTGATCGCAGTCGTTTCGCTCCGAGTGGCCTCGGTACCTTCGATCTCATCAAGTAGGAGCGGTATCGTTGACGTCTCGTGCTACCGTAGTCATCGCCGAGGGACTAGTCGATGGAGAGCGTGTCAAAAGCGTGGACGTGGAATGGTCGACGCCCATGGCAAAGCAAAGTCGTATAATATGCCGACGACTTCCATTCTTGGCCAGTCCAGAATCGCGTTTTCGTGCAATCCTCATTATTGTCAATTCGATTCAACATGTCAGACCTAAAGGCTACAGTCGTCGAGACTAAGAATGGCTTCCATGTCGAAGGCTATGAGAAGATCGAGTACGACTTCACATTCCTCGACGGTATCTTCGACGCCCAGAATACGCAGCTAGCGAAATGCTATGAGCGATGGGGTCGTTGCCTTGCCGTCATGGATCTGAACATCTACAACATCTACGGCGAACAAATTGAGAAGTACTTCGACCACCATGGCCTGGAGTTGAAGATCCATAAGACCATGATCGGAGAGAAAGCCAAGTCCATGGACACACTGTTGAAGATTGTTGATTCGATGACCGACTTCGGTATCATTCGCAAAGAGCCAGTTCTGGTCGTGGTACGTCGTTAAAATCAGTCATGAACGATCATCTGGGTTACTGACCGAAAGCTTAGGGCGGAGGGCTTGTAACTGACGTTGCTGGGTAAAATTATTCAAGGCACTCTGGCCGGACGACTAGTGAGACAAATGAGCTGACTTGCAAATAGCTTTGCATGCGCTGCATATCGAAGAACTACGAACTTCATCCGCATTCCTACCACAGGTGAGAAGAATCGGGATGTTCAATTTGTTTTCATGTGATCTGACATGTGCTCAGTGATCGGATTGATTGACGCTAGTGTCAGTATCAAAGTAGCCGTCAACTATGGCAACTACAAGAATCGACTAGGGGCTTACCATGCACCAATCCACACATTCCTCGACTTCAGCTTCCTAAAGACGCTCCCTGAAGCCCAGGTACGGAATGGCTTTGCAGAGCTGATCAAGATCTCGAGCTGCGCCCACCTCCGCACCTTTGATCTG
Source organism: Clohesyomyces aquaticus (assembly GCA_002105025.1). Classification (NCBI taxonomy): domain Eukaryota; kingdom Fungi; phylum Ascomycota; class Dothideomycetes; order Pleosporales; family Lindgomycetaceae; genus Clohesyomyces; species Clohesyomyces aquaticus. Next base: position 62,758 of record MCFA01000189.1, read on the forward strand.
CTTGACGAGTTCTGCGAGCGACTTATCCAGACAAGATTCGGGCAGACAGGCGAGAACATAAGCGACGTACGGGCTGCTGCAGATGAAATAAACCGCTCCGGCATCTATGAGATGCTCAGGTTGGAGACACCCAATTTGCACGAGATTGGTCTGGACCGAGTAATTGCATATGGACATACCTGGTCACCGCTGCACGAGGTGAGTGAAAGGTCAGCAAGTGGAAAGTTTTGTGGAACTCACATCACCGTAGTTGACACCGTCCGTTCCACTTCGCCATGGCCACGCCATCTCGATCGATATGGCGTACTCCGCTACCCTTGCTAATCAGCTAGGTTTGCTGAGCGACGAAGAGCACCGGAGACTGTTGAAACTCTTCTCGAGAGCAGGCTTGAGTATGGATCATGAGCTCTTTAACGAAGAGATCCTCGATAAGGGAACACAAGCTATCTTGAAGACCCGAGATGGAAAGTTGCGTGCCGCGGTGCCCCATCCGTTGGGAAGCTGCGAATTCATCAACGACGTCACGCTCGAAGAAATAAACAAGGCGCTTCGTCGGCACCAGGGGATCATGAAGGAGTATCCACGACAGGGTGCTGGAATCGAAGCTTATGTGGATGCGAGCGACACTGGATACACATTGAATGACGTTCCCGTCGAGAAGCTTGCCAACGGCAACGGTGTGAATGGATATAAAAAAGCCGCGAATGGTCACAGCGGTGTACCAGGGAGTAACGGGATGCACGAGATCCTGGCGAATGGGTATCCCAACGGACTCAAGAATTGAGTTTGGCAGATAATTCAATAGTAGGACTGGGGTCATCTCATTACCCGTCCTGCGGTAGGTAGCTCTGTTGTCCGTTGCTTAACGGGGTGCATCATGCGATCCTCGAGTAAACAAGATACGTAGCGAAAATCATTTTCTTCATAGCAAAATATGTACTCCATAAATCGACACCGCTGCCCCATCGCCATCAGTTAAGATGACCCACGAGGCGGCAGTTTCCTAACAGGAGGCCTTCTTCTCCGGAGCCACGCCACTAATTAAAGTGACTGGCAACCAAGGACAAGGTGGAATGTCAATGGTCGTGGCAGGCTCCGTTAACTTTTTGATAAAGAAGAAGAGAAGAGGTTGCAGGAGAGCCGCGAAAGTTTTGTGCATGGCGCCAAGCTCGCTTAGTCAATACCGCTGGGCTAAACCAACCTTGGAATCCGCCGTCGCCATGCCATCCCAACCCCACCCATGCGCACGATACCATCGGCATTTTTCTGATCATCATAAATCAAGGAGAAAGCTTGTGGTTGCTTTACATTGGCTGCTGTGGAATGAGAGGGAGAACAACCTCTAGACACCTGGTTTCTCGAAAACCAGCATACAATTGATTTGACGAGTTTTGAGGAACCTAAAATAAAGTGCACATCATCGTACCGAAGAGACGAAAGTGTTCGGGCTTGGTAGGCTCTCCCCGGAAACTGCGTCTATGCTTGAGCTCTGACGCATCCTTCAAGCTGCGGCTTTGGTGCATCCGCAGGGTGCATTGATTGTACACTTAGTTTCTACCCATCGAGGCTCCATAGTTCTATACCCAATGCAGGCTTCATTTCTCATGGGACCATTACTTTCACGTCCTCCTCGTATTCCTGCTCCCGAATACCGTCCTTTGTTATCACCTTGACTATAACACCCTTGAAGTCGATTGGGAGACGCCTCTTCAGCTCCTGGGTGCACATACGCAGAATCTTCATGCCTTGCTCGAAATCGATGTCTGGATGGTGGTGCTTGTCGAGAAGCGAGAGACAATAGTATCTGTACTCATAATGTTAGCCTGGTTCGGGTCTGAGAGCAGAGAATATGTGTGTTGCAAAGACCAGTATATCGAGAGGGATTCGCGGGGAAACGTACTGAGCGTAGCCGTGTGCAGCGTACGGAACGGGAGCCAAGCTCGCCAGGTAGTCGATCCAGTATAGCGACGGCTTATCCGCAATCTTGTCATAGCCTCCCAGCAACAGGTTGACGGTATAGGGTCTCCTTGATCTCAACGCTCGAGCGAGCTCTCCCCGGACGAAGTTTGCGGTGGCTGATGGTGACAGCTCCATGCTGTTGCGCATGGAGTACAGTTGGATGTTTGCTTGGATGAATTCGGCAAATTGCACTAGAGCATGTCACCGTCAGACGTTGAACACTCCGAAATAGAAGCTTGAGGGGGTAGTGTTCGATGTTCATAGCATACCAGTATCACCAGCCTCGCCCGAGAATGCCATCAGGGAATGCGGGTTGAGTTCTCGTGTCTTGTCGTCGGATGCCTTGAGTACGGTGGCGCCTCGCATGGCGGCTTTTGAGGCTGCGATGATGGTGAAGTCCTTGCCGGTAATGCCCAGGAGAACCTCCCTCGAGAGTTGTTAGCAATCTTCATGAAATAGAGGGTGGATAGTCATACATGATGAAGGTGGTAGGAAGGTAGATCTGGGTGTATTTGGTGATCAAGCAGCTGAAGGGGAAGAGACGCCTATATCCAGGAGAGCTCAAGCTACGGTAATTGGAAGCTCAGCAGAATCGTAACTCGGGTAGATGTAGTTCTTGAATAGACTCAGCAGAGGGAGGTGAGGTGAACGCGACGCCGGAGCTGCCTTCAACCTTCCATATGCCAAGCAGGCCCGAGCTCCCCGACCAGCTTGTTTGCAGTGTTTGACTGCTGCAAGCTAAGTACACGTCACGTGCATCGTCGCTTAGCGAGCCTATCATAAGCTCGGGACTATTGGCCAATCAGAATCAATCAGGGCCCGTCCCAAAGAGACAGGCTCTTTTACTCACATGGCATGATGTTTCCGCAAGGCGAGTGAATCGATCAGCCTTAATAGCTATGCCTAAGCTATCGTTTGCTAGTGCGAGTTCAACGGTGTCGACCGTAACAGCGGCGCAGGGGGCAACATATTTCCGGATTGGTCAAAGTGCATAGCGCCAGCCCGAGAGCTCTCCAGGGCGCAAAAGACATCATCCTGTCTCAGCAGATCTTAGCCCCACCAGTGCCCCTCCCCTCAACCATTTTCGTCCCCCAAAACAATCTCTTTTCCCATCACAACACCTTACGTATTCTCGCCCGAGCACACTGTCAAGCTCTTCACGTAAGTTAAACTCTCTTCTGATCCTAATTGCCTCAAATCCGCGGCCGGAGGAGAGCATCCCGCGTCCCGCATCCCCCAACCCTCTTGCGTGCCAACGCAGACCGAAGAGTCTGGCTGAGGCGCGGCCTTATCGATGACCTGTTCTGCTTTTTCTCGTTCAATGCAACCCTTGCCCTGCCTCTTGACATCACCAAACCTCCACATACTCTATAAATCCCATCCACGCCCCTCCCGACAACGTTCCTCCCCAATTGCCTTACCGACAACCTCTCCCCCTCGCTGACACCACCGATTCTATAGTCAACATGGCCATCTCCAAGATCCACGCCCGCTCCGTCTACGACTCTCGCGGCAACCCAACCGTAGAGGTTGATATTGTCACCGAGACTGGCCTTCACCGCGCCATTGTTCCTTCTGGAGCTTCCACGGGTGCGCCCGACAATTCCGTCCTCTTTCGGGAGCAATCGGCTGATTTATTCCGCAGGTTCGCATGAGGCTTGCGAGCTCCGCGATGGAGACAAGTCCAAGTGGGGCGGCAAAGGTATGGTCCTGGACGATCGGAACTCGGGCAAAGACGGAACTGACACGCATCTGCACTTTAGGTGTTACCAAGGCCGTTGCCAACGTGAACGATATCATCGCCCCCGAGGTCATCAAGGCCGGCCTCGATGTGAAGAACCAGTCCGAGGTTGACGCTTTCCTGAACACGCTCGATGGCACTGAGAACAAGACCAAGCTCGGCGCAAACGCCATCCTCGGCGTTTCCATGGCTGTTGCGAAGGCTGCGGCCGCCGAGAAGGTACAAAACACAATGTCGCAATTAGGGGCAGGAAGCTGATACAAGCCAGGGTGTTCCTCTGTATGCACACATTTCGGACCTCGCGGGTACCAAGAAGCCATATGTGCTGCCGGTTCCCTTCATGAACGTCCTCAACGGTGGTTCGCACGCCGGCGGTCGTCTCGCATTCCAAGAGTTCATGATCGTTCCCTCGTACGTGGTCTCATTCAGTCCAAGATGTTCGATCATTGAGCTAATTCGCGGACAGAGAAGCCCCCTCTTTCACCGAGGCCATGCGCCAAGGCGCTGAAGTGTACCAGAAGCTGAAGGCCCTCGCCAAGAAGAAGTACGGACAGTCTGCAGGAAACGTTGGTGACGAAGGTGGCGTTGCTCCCGATATTCAGACCCCAGAGGAGGCACTCGACCTCATCACGGCGGCCATTGAGGAGACCGGATATACCGGCAAGGTCAAGATCGCCATGGATGTTGCGTCCAGCGAGTTCTACAAGACGGATGCGAAGAAATACGATTTGGACTTCAAGAACCCCGACAGCGACCCAGAGAAGTGGCTCACCTACGAGCAGCTCGCTGATTTGTACAAATCGTTGGCCCAGAAATACCCCATCGTCAGCATCGAGGATCCCTTCGCCGAGGACGATTGGGAGGCGTGGAGCTACTTCTTCAAGACCTCCGATTTCCAGATCGTTGGGTGAGTGTCTTCCGCACATGACGATGAGACCTGTTGACTTACGCGTTGTATAGTGACGACTTGACGGTTACGAACCCCACCTTCATCAAGAAGGCTATCGAACTCAAGTCTTGCAATGCCCTCCTGCTCAAGGTCAACCAGATCGGTACCATCACTGAGGCTATCCAGGCAGCCAAGGATGCCTTCGCCGCTGGATGGGGAGTCATGGTCTCGCATAGGTCCGGTGAGACTGAGGATGTCACCATCGCTGACATCGTCGTCGGCCTCCGCGCTGGCCAGATCAAGACTGGTGCCCCTGCTCGATCAGAGCGTCTTGCCAAACTCAACCAGATTCTCCGTATCGAGGAGGAGCTCGGCGACTCTGCTATCTACGCTGGCGAGAGCTTCAGGACTGCGATCAACATGTAAAGTGCAGGGACCGGACAAATGTTTGGGCGCGGAGTTTGGAGCGCAACATTGGCAAAGACTGAATGTATGAATGGCATCGAGGGCCAATGACCTCACGATATGAATGAGGATGGGCTGGCAAGAAAACAAAAAGTAACACTCAAGATGCAATATCAAATAGCAATGCTAGTTTGTAGCCCAACGCAGAGGCCCCATATTCTCGGCAAGTTGATGGTTGATTGAGACTGACGTTGCGATGCGGCCACCGAACCTCAGGGGCAGGCAAGATTTCCGAACCGGGATGGGACAGTCACGTGAGTGGCGCTCATATTCCAATGCGCCTTCCCAGCCGAGGCATGAAACAGTTCACTTGCCCGAAACCTCTGAACCTCAGGTAGAACAAAAGCGAAAGGGTCCCAAATGGCTCGGTCTCTGGCTTATTTCGCCTTGTTGGCCGGCGCGAGGCCGATTATCACACTGTTCTACGATGAAACCTGTCCACGCGTAGTTTCAAAAATATGCGGCTGCCCTCTCAGCGCAGTACATGGCACGATGATCTATACTACCATCCTTTACTCCCTCCAACTTTCCTTTATCACTTTCCTTCTTGAATTTGCGTCACATCTCATCTTTAGCTCTATTCTCTTACTATTCATCGCTAGCAGATGCCTACAAACGCACTTCAAGGTCACGTGAGGAAGGTTTCTATAACTGACTCTTCCTCAAGCATAGCAAAACAATGTACATTGTCCTTTCATTTCCAACTAGGCCGATGAAAGAGCTGGAGTTGCAGGAATAGCCTGGCCACAAAGCACCGCCCCTCTCTTTCTTTGTTAACTGGTTACGGACAAAATCTATATGTAAGACGCAAATCCAGGAAAGTTCCCTTTCTATACCGAACGTCCAACAATGCCGCTCATTCTACGTACACGTTTCTAATCACGACTCATACATACGTAGTTTTGGTAGACACTTACTGTCATACCAAATCATTGACTGTTCACAAAACACGTCAAACGTAGCAACATAAAATTATCGTCGAGCCGGCTACTAAGCCCACACAAGAAATTTATGGCCGACAAGATACCTCCTACCGTTAAGTATCCGTTTGCCAAAGATGAACCGATTTTGAGGCGGGCGGCGAGCGATAACAAGTGGGCGCCAACTGACAACATCAAGCCCGGGCCGCAAATACCAGTCCAAGTGGTCACAAAACCCTCAGAACCGGACAGCCTGGAAGTATCCTTCTATGGTGGCGACCAAGGAGAGCGTCACAATGGAGACCCGCGAAGCTCACCATCTATACACCCGCTGGGATCAACTGTCAGCACCGGTTCGTGGGAAAACGACAGCCTATTTGCCAGGGACAGTCTTAACATCACTATTCCAGAGTTTCCTTCTCCTCCCTCTACGCACCGTATAACACGTTGGCCCGCTTATGACTTTCCGGAAGCGACGACGTCGGAGTTTGAGGCGCCGCAGAAGGCTTCGGTGGTACAGCCGTCAGTCTCGGACAGTCCAGCCACGCTATTTCCGCGGTCTTCTTACTCGTCTCTCTGTCTAACAGAGAGCCATATTAGTGAAGAAAGGAACCTGAAATCGGATTCTCCTCTTCGAACCCCTCATCTCACATGTCTACTTTCTCTTACGTCCGCTGACATGCCAGTCACAGCAGTTCGGTATCGAACGTCTGGAGTCCTACCAAAGGAAGGAGAGCCAAAAAAAGCTCAGCAGACTGGAACAAAGAATTCTAAAAGTCCTCATCAGATATCTAGTTTCATACAGCGGCTCCAGGATATTCACAACGATGGGCCATCCTCAGAATCGCAAAAAGTATGGGCTGGTATCCAGCGGATTCGCAAGGTGCAACAAGCGAAGAGCCAGGGGGAGAAACAGCGTGAGCGGTTTTATGAGCAAAAGGTGAAACCTGAACGCTCGTTGCCGAAAAGTCCTCCCACTAAGCAGGATAAGGTTTGGGGGTTCCCATACAACGTTTCTTCGCCGGACAAGGTCTCGCCGCTTCTTCCGCATGCTCTCTCAGATGGAAAAGGGAAGCGGCGTGTTTCGAAGCTAGTCAGTGAACCAACGCTGTCTCCTTCATCTTTGGCGGTCCCGCTTGTAGCTTCAGCCAGTGTTCACTATGATGCTGTCAGTCCCATCGCTCCAAAGAAATATGCCGATATTACAAAACCCCTTCCACCCGTCCCGCAACTTACTGCAGCGCCTAAATCGCGGAGAAAGAATACTACCCCAAGCAGACCCCCTCCATCCCCGCCCTCTCCGAGAGGAAAAGGGAAAAGTCCTGGTGGCAACTTTCTTTCCGTGCCTGAAGACAGTGTGAGAAAATGTTTCACGCTCGAGGACGTACACAACATAAAGCCAAATCGGAAGAGCCCCAGACATAGGGGCCATGGCGAAGAAGCAGAGATCAAACAAGGGGAGTCCATCACTTCTCATTCCGGCCGGCATGAGGTGGCCCTGGGTACCCCCAATGTATCACCCAACAAGCATAAAGAAATAAAAGCTGACAAGAACGCTCTGCGTCGACAAGAGAAGCTTAAAGCAAAGATTTCTGCTCCCCTTCCAATGGTGTCGCCAGTACCATTCACCTCTAACGTGGACGTTAAAAATGGTGGTGTTGGAGGACCAGGCGCTGCCATTTCCCTCTCAGTGAAGAATGGGCATGTCATCCGGCGTTCACCTGGCACCAAATTAGAGACAGAGAAGAAAGCTGTTAGTCCACATACTCCGCCATCGAGGCCTCTGCGTCCCTCGGTGCTCGGCGCAGAGCGCAAATCTCCAACTCAGCACGGTATTCATTTCGCAGATTTGCTAAGTCGGGGTAGGTTGTTCCACACCCATATCCCGCATAGCAAACCGCGGAAACGCAGTAAGTCGAAAGACTCTGACATGAGTTTTGGGTGTCGAGGTCTCGTCGATGGCGGCCAAGCTGCTTTGACTTACTTGCATTTTTCGCCAAGGCCATCACCTCTTTCGCAAGACCGGACAGAGGACCATAGCCCATCATACCGCTCTGCAACGCCTATCCGACCAAAACACCGGCCGCCAAAACCACGGCCGCCAAAACTACGTCTGCCGGTCAGAGCCGCAGATATCCAGCAACCAGGGCCGTCTGAGCAGATCCAGGCCCAGAGCCATGAGAGACCGTATGATCAGATCTATGCACAAGAGCCGAATGGTCTGAAGCCAGCACCCTTGTTCTCGGGTGGGAGATCGGGCTGCGGAAATAGATCAGATAGCGCGGGCGCGGGTGACAGTGCAAGGGGCAAGAGCGTGGTCAGGGACACGAACTTTTATCGGCCTTACGATGACGTCTTGCAGGAGTATGATGGACAAGGGTGATTTTTTGGCCGCGGGGGAGGAGTTGCAGAATAGGAGGATATGGATATGGAAATAGCTCGTGGGATCGAGGTGACGGACATGGTGCCTGGGGATGGCTCCTTTGCGAACGCGAGAAAAGATGGATCTGGGGAGAGTGTGGGGAGATATGAGTGAGTGACAGGTATCATGGCATGTCAAAATCCTGTCAGTTGAGGTTATTCTTGCATCGTCAGTACCTGCATTGCGTCGTCTGGGTGGAAGCGAAGTACTATTTTACCACTGTCGGGGTGTTGACGTGAGTACCTGCGTCGACTTCTGCATTTGCACCCGCATGTTTCTTTCTCTCCGCAAGCGAAGCACTACTTTTACCACCTTCCATTCATATTGATACTATTCCATTGTTAATTGTAGACACTCGAATATTGAATATGCTATTCTTGTCCAAAGGAACAAAGTCCTTGGCCAGGAGGCCGCTTTGGTGAGCAAGCCCGTCCGGCCACGAGGCAGCAGGTGAAGGATAGTGCAGCAGCTTCGTGGATGAGCTGCACGAGCAATATAAAATGGACATGGGGAGTGGTGAGCACAAGGAAGCCGATGTCCCAATGGGGGATAAAGCGTTTCGAAACAGAAACGGGTGTGTTTGCCGTATCTTGCAGATCCCCCGATCCTGCCCGCTCAGAACAGATGGTCCGGGTGCTCGAGCAACGACGAAAATAAACGGCCGAGGCTGGATGGTTACTGATATTTTGTGCGATGGATGGCGAGGCTGGAGTACACATACACAACTTGGGGCGAAGATGGTGTTACGGACCTGCAGAATGCTGAGAGGAGCCATGGCTGCGGGAGGGACGGGCCTCTGCGTGAGAGGCGCATTCTTGTTGGTGTTGGGCGGCGAGTGCGGCGCCGGAATGGTCGCCGGTTCACGAGATGGTGGCATGAGATGTTGCTTGGTTTGGACAGAAGGCAGACAGCAGCAGCCTCGAAGGATCCACTCGACTCCACCCTCTCAGAAAAATCCACGGCATCCATCCGCATCGTGAACAAGGAATGGCGATGCTAGCGTGCTCCAGCACAGCAAGGCGGCCCAGTGGTGGGTCAGATGCTGCGAAGTCCGCCAAAAATAGCCGCCAGGCAGCGGGGGCCTTGGAAACGGGCGAAACGACGGATCAGGACGGGCGCAACCTTGAAGCGGACAGTAGAGCGACCAGGAAGATAATGCGCACTAAATAACGGCCTTTAGCACAATGATTATTGCCACTCTAGGGCGGCGATTGGACACTCGCCGTTTTGCTGCGCGAGGCCCTGGACGGACCACGGAGGCGATGCTTGGCACTTTGTGGCCATCATGCGCTGGACGCAGCGAAATCCTTCGAGACATGCCGGCCACGGCGGGCGACGGCTTACCGGTGGGACAAGCTCCAGACAGCGGAGAAGCAGCAGCAGCAGCAGCAGCAGCAATTAATCTATGCGGCTGATGAGGCAGTTGAACACACTCTCACCGTGGACGGGCAGGAGGGTGGCCTCTCTGCGGTTTGAGGAGCCGGCAGTCGCTGCGACCGAGGCCGCGCTGCCAGACACGCCAGACACTTGCGGGCTGTCGCAGTCGGCGCTGGACGAGCCGTGGATTGGAAGGGCGCGGTCGGCGGTGGGGGGCACTCGAGCGCGGGTGGCGTGCCCCAGCCATTCACCGGCCAAGAGCACGATCGGCATGGCGATTGGGCGGGACGCAGCACGCCAGCGCTTCCGAGGGCTTGTTTGGTTTATGCCCTGCAGGCTCTCGTGCGCTCTCGTGGACGCGGATTGGCCTCTCCCGCAGTGTGTCGAAACAGCTGTGCAACCCCACATGCCAGCCAGCGCGAAGTCACACGCCTTCATTGGCCCTCGTTCTCCCGCCGCCCTGGATGCTCATGGATGCTCAACGCCAAAGCGACAGCCCTCGAGCCTGGGCGTGTCCTGCTCGTCCGACTGCTCAGCAAGTCAAGGTGGGTGGCTTTGCGAAGCGCAAATTCCTGCCATCTCGTCTGGCGGGAGACTCGAGCACAATGCCCCTCATCTTTGTGTGCTTCTTCCGCCTCCGCCAGACACACGTCTTCGCCGCCAGCAGCTTCATCCGAGCCGGATAGAGTGGCCTGCGTCAAGTTACTGCATCCGCACAGTGCTGACGGCCGCCGAGCTTCTCGTCCGCGCAGGCTGTAAGCACGCTTCCTACCTGCTCCTCTGCTTCTGCTGCATATCCATGGTCTGGAAGCGCAACCTTTTCTAATCGTTTATTGCTTTCACCCGGGCGTCTATTTCTGGGCCACCATTCCCTCCCACCACCTCGCAGCGCCATTGCTCCATGCTCGTCTGCCCCGCCGGCCTATCAGCTTCTGTGACGGCCTTGCACCACACACTTCATTGGCGCCATACATTTAGACGACAGTGAGTACCCGCCAGCCTTTATTCCGACTGTGTCCACCCTCAATCCGTGCTGTTCATTCCCCAATCCGCGAGTCGCCTCTCGAAGCGCCCTCCCAGACAAAAGCCCAGCGCTTCGCTCTCGAGTCCAAGTCTTCTTGAATCTCGACGGCAGGCCTCTCTCTTATTGTAATACTTGTGTGCGTCTTCGCTTTTTGTCTTTCCATACACCTTCACTGCTGGGCTGGATCCAAGTTGCTGTCTTCCATAGACATTTCTATCCTTTCCCCATATCGTCTTCTGCCTCAACCTGCCCCCAGTCCATGAGACTCTCACGTCATCAACTCCTGTTGTGAACCTGGAATCATTCTTAGAATGGCCGCCAACAATAAGAAGCCCCTCACAGTTACCATCGAAAAGAGACGAAACTCGCAAGACTCACTCGCGCCCTCGGTAGCGCCATCGCTCAAGAGCCCACGCGCAGCTCGCTTCGCCGAAGCTACTTCGGTCTACTCACCCATCGACGGGAAGAGGAATCCCTTTGCGGACCCACCTACGAACCACTACAAGCCCCAACCCCAGGTCTCTGACGTCGGCTTCGGCTACGTCGATCAAAGCGTCGAGATGGAGGAGACTGACAGGAAGTACCTGCCTCCGCCACCAATGTCACCACTCAAGAGCGCCTTGAAGTCTCCCGGCGCTCCGCCGCGGACACCCGGAGCAGCATCGATTCTCAGCCCAACCTTCCGGGAAGAGCAGATCTTAGAGAAGAGGGAAGAGCTCACGGAGAAGGAGCAAGCAAAAGACTTGGTACGTATCTTGATAGCTTTCTACAATTTGGACACCACTAACAGTAAGCAGAAAGTCAAAGTAAGAGTACGAGTGGCAAAGATCTTCCTGCGAGGAATCAACTTTGCCTGCAGTCTGATCGTTTTGTCTATGCTTGCCACTGCTTTCGCCATCTTCAACGCAACAAAACACCTTCCACCAAGAAACAATCTCCCGCCGTGGGCCGCCAACACCAAGACGTGGCCGCAAATCACTCTTCTCGTCATCGCCTGTATCTCGCTCTTCATGTCCATTGTCGTCCTGGTCGCCTACTCAAGAGGAGGTCATAGGAAAGCAGAAAAGGTCGCAGCGTACTACACCATCTTCGCCATCGGTTTCTTCATCTTCAGCATCATCATGTGGGCAGTCGGCGCCGGTATCCTCAACCAGAGCAAGTCTCAAGGCAAGGGCAAGGATATGTGGGGATGGTCTTGCGTCGACAACAAACGGAAGCATCTTTTCGAGAACGATGTTTCCTATTCTCTGATCTGTCGTCTCCAGGTAAGCAAGACGGTCTATTGCATTTGATACAGTGCTAACCAAGTCTCCAGAACTGGTCTCTTGTCTGCTGCATCATCGAGGTTGTGATTGAAACCCTTTGCATCATCATCTACGCCATCGTCTTCTTCCGCTTCTGGTCGAAGCGCAAGCTCAGGAAGTCCATGGCCGTCCGTGATAAGGCTCGTTCCGATCTCTACCTCGCTCAACTCCGCACGCAATCCGCGCCCAACACTCCCGGATTCGGTCCTCTCTCCCCTCGCTCCGGTGGTTGGCGCCCACCACCAGGCCACCCCATGTACGTGGACCCTCACTCGGCAGCGGAGAACGGCGAGAGCGAGCACGTGCAACCTCAATTCGCCCGTGCTATCGTACAGCCCCAGCCCTTCTCCCTTAAGGCCCCCCCAATCCGCATTCAAGGCGCAACACCCAAGGTCGAGCAGGACGGTTTCGACGCGCCTCCACGGTCAAACACCGTCTCGCCGCCTCTTCCTCCCCTCTCCCCAGGCTTCGTAGAGAGGCAAAACGACCACGTTCCCGCCGCACCCGGCGAACAGCAATACGCCGCAGTTCCCATTCCGGGCTCCTATGTGGCTCCGTTGGCATCGCCATCGTTCGCACCCGCCCAGCCCGCGCCCTCTCAACAAGGGTTCGATTTTGGCCCGGGCGTGTCACGGAGTCGGCAGTAAATTGAGCCGGTCTGGATTGATTCGTCGACTTTATTGCATAGTTGCGGGTGGTTAGCGTGTGTGTTTGGTTTTCCTTTCTTAACAATTTCATGGGCAGCGGGGAGCTGAGTTGAAATAACATGTACATGATTCCTCTACCTGAGTTGGCTTCGGCCGACGTCATTTTCCTTCTGTTTTTATCACATGCCTCTCGCTCATAATTTCCCCCAGTCTCTCTCTCTATTTTTTCGGTGTTTTGGGCTGTTTTTGATACCTTGGGATGTCTAGTTCGTCTGGTCTGATCTGCTCTTCTCTCGTAGCTTGTTACTTGACGAAAATATGAGCACGACGAGATGAGGCGAGATTGAGGGAAAGCAGGATATCAAATCTATCTGCTGCTTGTTTTGTACAAAGCGACGTCCTTAATGGCGAAATTTGGATTTGAGGAGTCTGAATCTACTATACTACTTATGTGGTTAGATCGATCAATCAGTCAAACAATGAGAAAAATATGAAGTTCAAAACATTGCTTTCGCTGGAAATTCGTGATGGTGTGATTTTTTTCACTATACTTGTCATTTGAATGGTGCACACGGAGCGAGAAATTACTTTTCGTCTCACTCATTTTCGACCCTTTTTCGTATGCAGCATCTCTCTCATTCTCACATTTCCGACCATCTAATCTCCGTGATCACCATCGAAATTCCCCTTCCATCAACTCCCTAACCCTCGCCCCGGTCCCAGCGTCTCGCCAAACACCCACCAAACCACCATCACGTCAACCGCTATTGAATCTTCCCGTCTCTCCCAGCCCACCCAGCCCTACACAACCGCCGACCCACTCACCCCATACCTTTCCTCTCGAACCGCCCTGCAACCCGTCTGCCTACTCCCCCGCTCGCCACCCAACACGATTAGCCGCCAGGGCTGGCTCGCTCGCTCGTAGCCGCCCGCATTGTGTTGCGGCTTGGAGATGCGGTACAGACTACGCTGCGGGAAGAAGCGTGAACCGCGGGCTTGGAAACGGGGGACGTAGACGGTGGTTTAGGAAAGGTGGGTTTAGGGGATGGGAGTTCATGCAGTGTTAGAGTTGTGGTGGTTCGCAGGAGGTAAGTTGAAGATCAGGATGGTGAAGAGGACAGGGCGTATGGGGGAGGGCAATGTTGTGTGACGTCGAGGTCCCTGGTACTTGATTTCGGATAGAGAAAGACGGGCGAAGTACATGAGAATACTGGTCGACGTTACTATAGTGGATGGATGGACATGATTCTAACGCGTTTTCTTTATTGTATTCATAACGTCTACCACGATGATACACTCAAACTTTTTTTTTTCCAGCACGAAAACTCTCCACGCTTCCTTCCTCTACAAAACCGATCCTTCATGCCTCAACCGCACAGCACAGAACATGCCACCTTACCCATCCCTCCGATTAAGCCCTACAACGGAGGGATCAATAACCTCCAAGACAATCCGTGAAACAATGGCTCCGATCGTCGATAGCCATCCTCCCCTCACCAGTCCAAAACTCCGAAATCTTCGTTCGCCACAGGAGGCGGCGAAGTCCCCGCCTCACCTCTCGAGAACGTGCACATCGCCATCGTCAGCATGCTACATCTTCGTCAGAGCTCACAACTCAGGCCCTCTCGGCCCCCACTCACCGGCGCGGGGAATAAGCACTTGGAGCAAGCGAGTGGGCCGTTGAACGAGTGACAGATGTCAGCGTGGCCGTCAGCCGTGACTTCGGTGACGACGACAGACATTACTTCGCACTTCGGACATGCGAGATGCGACGACCAGAGTGTGAAGGCTGGGCCTAGTATGAGACGACTCTACAAAGGGACGAAAAAGTGAATGCAAGGCGGCTAGCCGCGTCAGGGTCTGACTTTCATGCGGCCATGTGGTTCGCGTGAGCAAGAGGTGACGTTGGTCTACGTTTGGGTCTCAGTTTCGGATACAGCAGAGCCGCTATTGATAGAGACGAGATTTGGAATATGAAATACCGAGCTATGCGAGGCTGAGGTTGAGGCTGAAATATCAGTTGCGTACAAGGTCAGAACAGGCGTTCTCGCATCTAAAGCAAATATGTTTTGAAATGGTTTGAGGGAACGTCTTGCTGGAAATTGGGGCTGTTGTTTATGGAAACGGAAGGATTGCTGACCGCAGCGGGCGGATGTTTCGTAGAGCACAGCACAGGGCTTGGGGGTTGCTTGCAACCATGCATCCGACGGCGAGGTCTGTTCAAGACAGGAGACAAAAACTTACCTTGATCTTGGGTCTACGCGATACATGCAGGCCAGCCAAATTCGAACATCAACATCACGGGACGGCGGTAGAGAAAAGATCACCAATGGTTGAGCGGAACATTCACCCAAGTGAAGCCTCCATTGTAATGTGATCGAAGACGCTCACTCCAAAGAGCAAGGTCAGCTCCATTGATAGGCCGCAAGGTGCTTCCTGTTTTTGTAATTACAGACCGGGACGCCGTGGTCCCCCTCTTGAGACCGGACATGCTGGTTTGGAGTTCTGGAACTTCCATACCTCTTTTCCCATCCCTTCGACGATATGCTTATCGGACAATGCCCTCGAATCGGTTCTTGTACCACTTGATGGTCTCTTGTTGGTTGATGCGGTGGGAGGCTCCGATCTTGCTCTTGCAACGCCTGCGCTTGGCAACACGCTCGCCGGGTCGGGTCATGCAGCAGTAGAAGTCCATACCGTAGATACTGTATTCGGTCAGTGCGTGTCCAGCCGTTGTTCTCGAGTGTTGATGTAGACGTACCCAATGCTAGGGTCGTACTTGATACCCAAGTCGATGTGTTCGCTGATACCGAAGCCGAAGTTGCCAGACTCGCTGAAGTTACGCTTGCGCAGCTCGTATTCCTTGACCTTCAATCCGCGCTCGAGAATCTCCTCAGCCTTGGGACCGCGAATAGTAACGTGGACGGCAATCCTGACAAGACGGTATTAGCCCAGCACTCCTCCAATCCATCAACCGGAAATTCGTACTTTTCGTTCCTCCTGATGCCGAAAGTTCGGACGGTGTATCGGGCCTTGCTGTAGACGGGAGTCTGACCGCTCAGCTGTTCGAGCACCTTAGCCGCACGGGTCAAACGATCACCACTCTCGCCGACGGAGATGTTGAGGACCAGCTTCTGGATGCGGAGCTCCCGCATGGGGTTGGAGGCTTTTGAGTCGGCCTGCATAGAGTCAGCACATGTTGTAGAGAAGGAAGATGAGATTGCACGCGCCATTGTGATTGCTGTGGACGGGTTAGTCGGGGGAGAGCGATGGTCGAGTCGAAGGGGCCGCTTGAATTGGGGGAGTCGGCAGCAATTCTGCGATCGTGTGGTGGGCGCGGCTTGGCAGAGCTAACCGAGGCGCTAGCGCCGTAACATTTCGCCGTGAAGCTTCAACTGCATGCGCGCAACAAGACAAGCTCCCCGACCGCTGACCAGACCGCGCGCAACGCTGTGGTTTGTCTTCTCTCGCTAAACTTCGTCCCAGTCTTCAATTGAGAAAGTCGTCCTCGGACGCACCAAGCGCGCAGCATGGCGGCCGCAAATAGACAGGGTAAAATGGTAAGTTCCTCTGCCTAACGACTCCAACCTCCGACCTGAAAGAGAAACCCGTGGATAGAGCGAACTGACTTCTCCGTTTGCAGCAAAATCTCGTAAGCGCCCTCAATATCCCGATTCACAATCTTCGGAGACTCACTTTCCGCAGGTCAATTACCGGATGAAGGTCACTCTGCAAGATGGCCGTCAGATGGCAGGACAAATGCTCGCATTTGACAAGGTACGTCGTTTGATGTGTAGCAGACGCGCTCGTAGCTAATGCCTGAGTCGTAGCACATGAATCTCGTTCTCGCCGACACCGAAGAGTTTCGCCGTACGCGAAGGAGGCAGAAAGCGGCCCCGGGCAGCAGTGCTCCAACCGTCGAGACCGAGGAGCGTCGCACTATTGGCCTGATCATTCTCCGTGGCGCCCATGTCGTCTCTCTCGCCGTCGATGGGCCTCCCCCGACAGACCCCGCCGCACGATTGGGCACCGGCCCGGCCGCTGGAGGCCCAGCCTCTTCCTTGGTATCTGGACCTGGAGTTGCTCGACCTGCAGGACGAGGTTTGCCAGTCGGACTCACAGGGCCGCCCACCGGCGTTGGTGCACCTGGACCAGGCTTCGGAGGAGGATTTGTACCGGGACCCCCAGGAGGCTTCGGTGCCCCACCAGGATTAGGAGGGCCACCCCCATTCACAGGTCGTGGAGGGCCGCCTGGAGGAGCCCGTAAGTATCAATCACATAGCTCCTCATGCAACACCCGCTAATGTCTCTAAAGCTGGCTTCCCACCGGGTGGACCCCCAGCAGGCTTCGGTGGACCCCCAGGATTCCCACCAGGACCCCCGGGTGGCGCGGGCCGCGGATTCCCGTCTGGTTTTGGCCGGTAGTTGAAGGAGGAATGCACGGAATTGCAAAAGTTTATGGGCACGACATTCGAGTGTATGAGACTGGTATTCTTGGGTATTTGGGCTTGAAAGCCTCAGCGCAGAGGCGGATAATTAGCCGACATGAGCGAGGACAGAAGAATCTTTACCGAATGCTACGAGCGATGCAAACGTTCCGACCACAGCGCAACAAGCACGAAGGACTGCACGCGCGAACAAGCCATAGATACCAATACAATGCCTTTCGGATCCAAACAACCTCGAATTAGCCTTGAAAATATATGTTTGGCTTGCCCATGAATTTTTGTGTCTGTCTCGACTCTCCGTGGCTGTCCAAGCCGTCTGAAACGACTGTTATTGTGATGGCACGTGACCCCATTCTGATTCCAAGATTCCGAAAAGCGGCTCCACTCGCATGCATAAACCCCGACGAACCTCCGACTCAACACCAAAAAGTGTCATCGCTGCCGGTTCCCGCAGCTCAACGCCCAGCCAGCCTTCCTCTCCACTCCACACACACCAGTCAAGATGGCGGCCGCAGTAAAAGCCCTCAATGCGAAGATAAGGTCGAACAAATACCTTGATTACTTCTGCTCGACCCGTACGTAGCGCACTCTTTTCCGGTCCGGAGCTTCTCTGGATCGATCCCGAGCGGGCGGGCAAATTCCCTGTCGCGCTTGGGGAGGAATTGGGGGAAGGGAGGGAGGAGAGAGAGTGGTTGGCTAATGTGTGATAGATTTCTGGGGCCCGGCGAGTAACTTTGGTATCCCGATCGCGGCGGTTGCGGACATGACCAAGGATCCAGAAATGTAGGTTCCGGGTTTCTGTTCTGCGCGCGCACGCGATTTCGAAGCTAAAGAGACACACACGATTCTATTTGTCCCCTCTCACCTTCTTTCTTTGTCATTCATATATTCATATCCGCTGGCCGCGCCCTCTTCAATCGAGACCGGCGACAGACAATCTTTACCACACACGAGCAAACTCAAACGCTAACTCTCGACAGTATATCCGGCCGCATGACCGGCGCCCTCACCATGTACAGCGCGGTATTCATGCGCTACGCTCTCGCCGTCACTCCCAAGAACTACCTCCTCTTCGGCTGCCACTTCATCAACTGCGCGTCCCAGCTCACACAAGGATACCGATATATGCAGTACTGGAACTTCGGGGGGCGAGAAATGGCGCTCAAGGCTAAGGAAGCAGCTGGGAAGGTTGCGGAGAAGACGGTTGGGTCATAGAGGTGAAGGAGTGGTGCAGTGCTGGGTGCTGGGGATGGTCGTTGAAGTGGGGGATGGATGACCTCGCATTACAGATCATAATGGAGGCTTGTGTCACACGCACACTTTGTAGATTTCATTCCACGGTACGGAACACATCATGGGCAAGGAAACTGTACTTTTGGTAATGCAATGGATTTGAACTTACCCCAATCTCATCTGTCTCTAGAAGGAGGTCTAATTTTTGCAACGAACCGAACAGATATCACAAATATATATACCAAAAGAAAAATCCACTATAGCCTACCCTAACACGCAAACCTACATTAAACTCGACCTCCCCCCAATCTCCGTCCCCCCTTGCCCATTCGGCATATCCCCGTTCCTCCCCACGACAAACTCCCTGTAAATCCCTTCCAACCTCCTCCTCTCCTGTGCCGAAATACTACTCCTCGTTGTCGCCAACGAGCTCGCGATGTGCTTCCACTGAATCTCCGGTTCCTTATTCTCCACATCTTCCTTCCCCGTGGCCTCATCATGCCCCTCCATCCCGGACCGCAGACTATGCTGCTGCTGTTTGACTTTCCTGCGCATAGCCTGCAACGCCACGATCTTCGCTGCAATCATAGCGCGTTCCGTGAGCGCCGCCGACGGAATCGGTTTCCCCTGTCTCTCCTCCTCGGCCGCCTCGTCTCCAAAGCGGAAATGCGTGAACTCCGGGATGCCTTTCTCCTTGCTATCTCTCTTCTTCTCAGCAACCCCATTCTCTTTCTTCGGACCTGCACCCGAGCGCGTCGGATCACCCAGCTCCGTGTCGCCCAACACATCATGGATAGCTTCCAGCTGGGCGTTATACACCACAGCCTGCAAATCCGCGCCAGAATACCCCTCGGTTCTGCTCGCCATCTCCCTCAGATTCCGGCCCTCAGTCCCCGTCCCCAGCACCTCGGGCGCCAGATGCAGTTTCCGCGTCACCGCCTTCAGGATATCAATACGTTCCTCCAAACCCGGCAAATCGCATATCAGACTCTTATCCAGCCGTCCCGGCCGCAATAACGCGGGATCAATCAAATCTGGTCGACTCGTCGCCGCAAGCACATACACGCCCGACAGCCCCTCCGCACCATCCATCTGCGTAAGCAGCTGGTTGACAACGCGGTCCGTCACGCCCGTGCTATCGTGTCCGCGCTTCGGCGCAATGCTGTCGAATTCGTCGAAGAAGAGAACGCACGGTCTAGCCGCTTCAGCACGCTCAAAGAGATCCCGGACGGATTTTTCAGACGCGCCGATGTACTTGTTGAGAATTTCGGGCCCTTTGACGGAGATGAAATTCAGGCCGCATTCGCCGGCGACGGCGGACGCAAGGAGGGTTTTGCCGCAGCCGGGGTAGCCGTAGAGGAGGAGGCCGGAACGGAGGCGGAGAGGGCATTGGGCGAAAATGGGGGCGTAGGTTGTGGGGTATTGGAGCGTTTCGAGAAGAATTTGACGCGTTTCGTGGAGGCCGCCGATGGAGTCCCAGCGGGTTGTGGAGGACTGGAGTGTCACGTTTCGGAGGGAGGCTGGTGTGAAGCCGGTGAGGGCTTGGCTGTAGTCGTCCCTGGTGAGGAATATGTTGCTGGAGTTGGAGTTGGAGGATGCGCTGACGGAGCGGATGAGTGATTCGCTGCGGGCACGAGCTGTGAGGAGAACAAGGTCGCCGGGCATGTAGCCGTCTGTTTGACCGGCGAGGTCGAGGAAGTCGATTGATGGGTCTACTATGAAGCCGTCTTCCTCGGGCTGAGAGTGCTGCTGGCTTCTGGATGTGCTCGGTCGACTCTCGTGCCCCGAGGTGCTAGGCCTGCTGTCCGAGGGCGAGGGCGGGAAAGCATGTCCGGTCGCGGTAAACCCATTGGCATTCTCTTCCGATTCTTCAGGTTTCTCATCTTGATGGGCCAGCATCTCCAGCACTCTCCTCCTTCCCTCCTTGTTTGGAGCCTTCAGTTGCATGATCTCTTGAACCACGTGTCCTCCAATAATGACATTGTTTAGAGCCTCCTTACTTTGGGCAGTTGCGAGGAGTATCACACAGAT